>JAZHYW010069770.1:0-52365 GCA_037355805.1 Ixodes ricinus
GTTTGCTTGTGTTTGTCATTTATAATTTTTAAGTTACTTGTATCCTGAAAAACGTTGTCCCTCCGTATTTCCACGTTCTATGAAGTTTGTTTCTGCGCAAAATTCGAACCCGTTCAAATATTATAGAAGGGCCATTAATGTAGTGCTCATTTGATTTGTGGCTGGAAGCGGACAAAAAGGAAGGCATAGGGATATAAAATGAAGTATTATTTTCCGGCCAGCCGGGAGGGTAATAATATTTGTAAGAACATGTGCTCTCCTACTTAGGAGCGGATGAATAAAATGTGAAACGACAAAACGGACATGAAATACACTCAGCCACGCAGCCATTCACAGGAAGGGCAGCTGTCGGCCGAAGGGTGAAGTTGACTTCAAAATGGGTAGGCATGTTGCCTTTTTTCGCTAAGTTGTCATTGGAGATTGCAGCGTATGCCGCAGTTATGTTGGAGGTGTAAAGTAGCCAGCGGCGATATGTAGTGTAAGTTTCTGCATCAGAAGGGGTCATGTAGACGAAAATGCCGAAGTGCCCGCATATGACCAAAGATGGGTGCAAGCTATTACAGCCCACTGGGAATCGCCTTAGCATTCAACTCCACACACAGGCCTGCAGTGACCGACAAAGATGGAAATGTTCCGCACATTTGCCATCAGAAGTAGGGACGCTTCCCCTCAAACGGGTTGCTAATTGGCCCCACTACGCTTCCTAGCCAGCGTCATACAACCACAAAAGCAAAAGACAATAGTGTCGGGGTGAGGGGCTTGAGGGCACACTTACCTACGTAGCATCTTTGACAATGCCTTTCGACTTTCTTTTTGCGTGCACCATACAGCATCAGCCTGTTTTCGTTAAGGGGGACTCACCCGGCACCGTCATGTCCGCTCTTTCTCATAGATGGCGCTGGAGTTTGGCCAGACGAAGTAAAAACACGCAAGAAAAGAGGGGTGGGGACAAAGTGACAGACAACCAGTCTAACCAATCCTCGTCGCTTGGGCTGTGACGTCCGCAAAACAAATAAAGATAAAAAAAAGAAACGGGGTGGTGTGAACCGGGTAGGAGGAACGGGGGTATGGGGGGGGGGGGGACGCTCTCCCGCGATCATCTTCCGGCGACCTTGAAACTTCGTCCAAAGGCACGGAGGGGGCATTTTTGAGGGAACGAAGCGGCTATCCCCCTCTTTCGCGTGAGCCTTGTCGACTCTTTACGGGAAAGCGGAAGAGAAGGCCCTGGAAGGTGCTAGTTAGTGGTGCCACTAGTGTCGCTAGTGATGCCAACTTTATAGATTTATCTCTTGACCTAATTGTTGTTGTTGTTGTTTTTTTTCTCTCACTTTGTCATCTAAAGACTGGTCTGCAGATATAAAAAGCCGGCGGAAAGGGGACAATGCCAAGTGCGGTTTAGTGAGGTCGCTGAGTTTTGCGACATAGACTATCGTGCCAACGGCTTTTGTGGTCTGGTATTTAGGATGTGGCGAGCAAGCAGACAAACGTCGCAAAACGGAACCCTTGTGGCTAAACAGGTCGCACAACCTCACAGGGCACAGTTGCTTTTCATTATTCTCGAAAGACGACTATATAGCTCTAAACGAGCTCCGAAGCAATCGCATAAATAGTTTATTGTGCCGGGATATTTGTTTTGGTTATTATTTAATACACAGGAGAAATGCGGCCAAGTCCACTTGCACTGATCTGAAATTATCAACAAGACAACGCCTGAACGTATCGCCCCTTTGCATTTCCACAAGAACTGCAAGGACGGCGACTGCGTAGCCGGAAATACTCTGGCTGGAACCTCCGAATACCGAAAGGGGTTCTGCCTCCTGGGTTTCCGTGATGCCGTAATGCTCCAAATATTTACTCGTGCGTCAAAAAAGTCGCTGGTGTTTTGTGATCGTCATTTTCAAATGTGTTGTACTCGTCGTCACCCTCATTCACTGGACGATGAAGTGGAAAAGAGGATGGCACATCCGAGCACTTCCTAGAAGTCGGGGTAGGGGGGGGAGGGGGGGCGCCGGGTATGTTGTGGTTTTCGGGGCCGGGGCAAGAATGCGGCGGGGTCCATCATGGCTCATTTGGTTTGTAGGCGGCTAGGCCTGCCTCGGCAGGCAGCGTCAGGAGGATCAAAACAGTGGCACTTGCTCCTCAAAGCTAGATTTCCCTGTGCCCCCGACCCCATCCGGTATACGCGATCGCTAGGCATCTCGATTCTTGTAATGTGTCGCGCTAAAAGCACCGACCGCCTGCGAATTGACAGGAAAAGAATGCCCCATAATTGTGGCATGTTGCGTCGGCTACCGAATCGGTTCAAGAACTGACAGCCTCTGGACAGCATCTGGTCATGCTAAGAAATACCATGGGAGTATCCCGTTTTTCCCAGATATGTTTGTGGGTACAGAATTTTGTACAAAGGGGGGGGGGGCGTGTGTAATTTCTTTTTCCTCCACGTCGTCTCAACAAGAGACGAGCGCCACAAAGAATGATAATGTTTATTTATTTATTTATTTTCATTGGCACGCGAAGAAGGAATCGACGCCCCTCCCGTTTTACATGCCTTGCCTGGTCGCCGTTTCAGCTTAGCTCCGAGCGTGGCCAAAGCTACGGGTGGCCGGGGCCAATCAAACGCCGGCGATAGGACGCGACTTCGCCCGCACTTCGTATATCACTCCGCGCGGAATCTGCGCAGAGGTGCAGAGGAGTGGAAGAGAGACATTTCATCTGCTACGGGGCTACGGGAAAGGAGTTATAAGTACTAGGAGGGGGCACGTTGCAATATTGGTGAAGTCTAGTCATAAAAAGTTTAAACGATGTTGTGGCCAACGTGACCGCAGATCTCTCTGGCAATTGGTGCGCGTGACATGTCACGTGGGAGATGGATGGTTGATTGTAGGAGGATTCCTTGCAGGCTTGCGCGCGCTCCGTCCGGTAGGTTTTATCAGACCGAAGGCTAGACGAAGGCTAGCTACGGTCACGTGATGTGGTCATGTTGGGCTGATGAGTGAGGAGAGTAAGGAGGAAAATGAGAAAGAGGCGAGGCGTCAAGGCAGCATGGCTTGTGGAGGCTACGAGGCTGACGTCATGCCCTCTCCTACCCTTCTATATCCTCCTTGGCTACGGGAGTATCGACGGCATCGTCTGCTACATAATTAAAAATGTCATTTTGCGTCCTGAAATAAATCTGCGGTGCAGTGCGGTGGCTGCTGCGCTTCGAGGGGGTTCGTCGCACTGCCGGCAAAGGAAGGCCGGAGCTGGAACACGGAAGTTGGTAACGTTGTCTCCGCAAACGCATAACAGCAACAAAAACATACCGCGTCTCTCCGGTCGCACTGGAGTACGCGTTTTCTAGGGGGTCCACCGATACCGCATGGTTTTACATTACTTTTGCCTCTGACCGCAGCCTCGATACACGATTTTGACTCGTTTTCCATCGGAAAGCGTTTCCTTCCGTCGGCGGATCAACTTTTCGTCGATTTTCCAACGTCTGTTAGCTCCGATGTTCGTTGAACAATTTCGCTGTACGACGCGGTTTGAGACTCCCGACAAAGAGTACACATTCATTACGATCTTGCGCCTGACGCCCAAACGCGTCTTTAAATTCAATGAGACGTCGACGATATGCATTTTTACATAACGATAGATTAACATGGTTATTAATTACGGCCCTCGATGTGTCTTATTGAGCTTTTAAACAGACTTAGGGCCATTGGCTCATTAGTAGCTATAATTTTCTGTATTATTTAAGCTATTTTTAATTTGTATACCAAGCGTATAGGCAGCACGTGTATATGATTGAAATAAAGGTCGGCTTCCATCAGTAATTCTCGAAAATTAAAGAGTTCTTAACTCACGTTACTGTAGACGATTAACGGGATCTAGGTACGTAGGATAGGTACTTCCCAAGACTCTGTGCAAAAGGTAAGCTGACTGTGTACAAACGACGTAGTAAAGAATTAGCAGAATACGTAAATTAAAACATTCGCGTGCCCTTAGTAAAATATAACATCCATATGCAGCTTGGAAAAAAATACTATTAATCTGACTTTTCCAGAGCATATCTTATTAAACAAGAACACCAAAATATTTGTAGCGAGAAACATGTTGCAGCTCTGTATTATCCAGGTAAATTGCCAGCCCATCGTGGTTTATTGTATTTTTTTCCTGGAATGAAAGATTGTATTTAGTCTTCAGTAGGTGCCCACACGTTAATGCATCGAAATATTTAAACTGGTATTTCTTTTTGTTCTCCAATGTCTCAATTCCAAACATCTGAAGTCAAATGATGTGATAGCTATCATAAAGTTCGGGATATTTCACGCGGTTCAATGCACAGCTTAATTTCTGCAACATCAAAAACGTTATAAATCATTTCCTTCGCAAGAGATTCGCGCAATTCGGTAGCTCTTATTTTTCTGCCCGCTTCAAATTTTTGTCGGCTTTAAAGACAAGAACAAAAGAAGCTTCGTTAACTAAATATTACATAGTTACTCTTGAAGACAAAAAGAATGTTCGACTGATATTTGGTGAATGGAAGCCGTCTTTTCTTACAAAACCACCGCGACGAAATGTCTCGCAGTCGCCGTTTCTGTCGGGCGGATTGAGTGTGTACGAACTTACAGAGCCGGCTATAGTTCGGATCTAGGCACAAATATTGACGCGAGTTAATCAAGCTGAAGTCCTTATACAGCGCTTTTTTAAACGTTCTGACGTACTTTCTCTGGAAAGTAAGGAAGAAACTGGGAACTCACGTTCAACAAGTGTCGATATTCCAGCGTTAGACACAGTAGACGATATTTGCAACATGGTCGACGGAGCATTCGGGCTACGTCCGGATCATTCGGGCTACATCCGGATCATTCGGGCCGATGTTGACGATAGGGTGGACTGGGAGGAAGGTATTTGTCAAAGAGCTCGTTGGTGTTTTCTGCGTCTTTTGCGCGTAAGGCAACGAGGTATAGAGGCGCTTAGAGCGATAAACTGGTATCCCGTTCAGCAGGCAAAAGTGTCCCCCACTTGAATACCGCCGTGCTGTACAATTTTGACCACTGGACACGTGACCGTACAAACTCCTGAGGCTTTTACGCAAAAACTGAGCCGAGATTTGTATTGCGATCGCTTTAAAAAACATGATAAACTATGTTTTCAATACTGTTAGCCCCAGAAATCAGTGTCTAGCTTCGATAAAAACTCAAAATACAGCACCTCGGCTGACGGCATCTAGAGGAGGCCTTGCGAAGTTGCCCGAGTTTTGTCGTAAAAGCACATTTAGGAATTAAAACAAGCGAAACATAACGTATCTCGTCGGTAGTGTTATTAAAGATCAATAAGCAATTATTTGTGCGCGGTACATCGTTAAAATCTAGACGTAAAAGTCTAAGGTCACGTGTGTAGTGGTCAAACATGTGCAACGTGGCGGCGGCCAATTGGGAGTCACTTTCAGCTGCCAGTTTATTGCTCTGAGGCCCTGTACCTTGTTGGCGTAAGGGCTTGTATTCGTGAACAAAAATAACATTCTTGCGATCTCAGGGGATACTGATGACTGTTTATTCCTTGTTGATCGTGTAATTTTTTACTTCAACTCACTGCAAATCGGGTGCATTTAACCACCAAACATTACCCAAATATACCCTTTTTGCTAAAAGTGTACGTTAGCGTGTGAAGCCAGCAGATCCTCTTCAAAATGTTTTAAAGGAAACATAAATAAGCGACCTTCGTCAAACTTTAAAGAGATGAAATTTCAAAGGGCTGATCCGCCATCAACGACGTCCATTTTTAGATCCTGACTGCCACGCTCACGGCCGTCCAAAACATGCTCGACAGTTTCCTGCGTCACCCCTAACCCGTCGCTTCCCTTCCCTCCAGTTCCTCTACAGCTGATAGAAGCAGGCGGACAGCACCAAGACTTACACAGCGAAACGGCAACAAGCGAGACACATAAATCGCCTTCATTTTTTTCTTCTTTTCTTTGTCCCACACCTGCCCTGACTACTGCGCAGTACATAAGTTCTCGGCCGAATGAAAGGAGCCACCGGTGCCGCCACACTTTTCTGTTACCCTCCCATACCATCACACCCGCGCGTTACGCGATCCACGTGGTCTGCAATGTTCCATAAATCCTCGAAGAGCCTGTCGCGACGTAAATCTGCCAGAACGAGGAGTCGGCGCCGGTGCTGCATACACCGATCCGTGCGAGCCATCCCTTGCGGGCGCGCGCGTGTGGATGTTGTACAGCGGAAGTAGCTAATGGTCCTAAGAGCTTCCGGGGTTTCTTGGTGCGACGCACGCAAAGCTCACTCATCTCGCCGCGTGCCATGAGGAGAAAAAGAAACATTCAGCGCAGGGAGGAAGAAGGAGCGCAGGGCCAAGTTTTCTTTTTCCAAATGATCCCCTACCAATAATGGAGCTTCGTCGAGATTCCTCGGAACTTGAAGGTCTTCCAGACAGACGTTCCTTTGAAAGATTCCAGAAATGCGTGGAGATGGGGCTTTCGTCTAGTCGTGTTTGTCTCGAATTAATGAAGACTACAGAGGCGAAATAAAAAGGGCGGACGGACTCGATGGCCGAAGATAATGGCATAGAAAATTTCTGCAGCGTTCGTGCAACCTCTCAATCAGTGTATTTTTTCTCTCAAGGGGTACATACTCCTTGCAGGCACGTAACCAAGGGGGGGGGGGGAGCATGGGGCCCCCCCCCCCCTCCGAAATTTTCATTTTGCTGGGACCTCCTCTCCCCCTCCCCCTCATACAGCGTATTGTTATGGGCGTGCACCCCCCCCCCCCCGAAACAAAATCCTGGCTACGTGCCTGATTCCTTAAAATGGTGCCTTGGCGCAAAAGGTGATGGTGTCGCATGACTTCAAAGCTGCGAAGTATTGTATATGAAGCGAATTTCAAGAAATGCTAATAGACCTATTGCTATATTACCTAAGCATCAAGGAGAATGCAGGGATTGGTGTTCCACGCGCCGCATGTGCTGGCCTCAGCAGTAATAAACTTTCTAAAGCAAAAACCTAAAACATATGGCATCTTGCACACGCGTTCGTCAACGCTTTATTTTTGTTATTTACTTCGAATCTTTTATACGGGGAAGGCGTGCGCATGTGGTGCGTGGAACACCAATCCTGCATTCTCGCTTTATGCTTGGGTAATATAGCAAATGGTCTATTGCTTCATCCGACCGCGCTGTGAAGCAGAGAAGATTACAAACCAGATGTGGCAGATTTCGTGGGTAGGCGGCTTTCCATCATGGGCACTCGTGTTGTCAATATACTATATTCCTGAGCGAGGAGCGCGTGATTAAAGCTCTGATGCACCACCATGTAATGTCAAATGTAACTCCGTTATTTCTTCCACGTAATATATGCCACTTGATTCTATTGCATGTTCCAACAAAATGTCTACACTTGTTTCGTAATTCAGACGTAAATTTCATGAATCAATTCGATTTGATTGAGGGACCCTCGGATCCGCCCATTCTGAGTAACGCCATGTTTGAAAGTGTTAGTGACGTCGTCAGTCCCCCTATCTGCCATTGTTACCATACTCCGTTAGAAACCCGACTTCATAGCTTTGACAGTTTTTACTGCTGCTCGAAAGTTGCTGCACGCATCTCCCTGCTCCAACTGTTAGCTTAACCTGTGCTACGGCAACATTTTGTTTCCGGCTAAGTGGTGAAAGCGTGGGCCACCAGGGGGGTTGATGATATCAGTTAAATTTAGTTTGCCTGACCATCAGGTGCAAATTATGAGCATTCAAAATAATTTGTGACAATTACTAGAGCACAAAATGCGTTAAACAGTCTGAAGGGTTTACATGAACAATATTCTTGCTTGCTTATTTACGTGTCATGAATCATTCTTTTTTTTAATACACAAAAATGAATTGAGATGTTAGCACTGATTTCAAGATGCCGGTTGCTTTACATCAATTGTATTAAAAATAATTGAATAAATACAAATCAAGCAAATTGTCAAACAAATTTTACCTCTAGAACACCGACACACAAAATAACGATTAAAATCGCCAGATTGACACAAAAGAAAGGTCAGTATAATGCCGAATATGCTCCGCTCTTTACGCAACACTGGCTTTGCTCGCCACAATACGAAATCAAGAACCTTACAAAAGTAATCAAAGCCGCCCTGTGCTTGAAAACACCCAGTAGCAAGAACCCTTTCATTTTGGAGTTAACATCATGAAAACTACTGCTCCTATAAACTAAGAGAGACAGAACAAAATTTCGGGTTGTATGCAATAAAAATTTTACATAACTGCTGCGCGTCTGTATGTGTAGAACTGTCTACACGCCATTTTCCGTAGGCGCAGTCATTGGCATTCAATTTCACGGGGACTTTCTCGAAATGAAGTTGTCCGCTATATTTGCCTAGGTTGGTCCAGGCCTACCCCTCAAAGTTAAAACACATAGTTGTGCTTGTTTCACACTGCAAAGTGAGTGGTCTACAGCGTAAAGTTATGTCAGTCTTTTGTGTTCTCTTTGTACCTCGGAGGGAAGGACCAGATCCCAATACTCCTTTAGCAATAAATTAAAGTCACAATCAAGGAAAGATCACTTAAAGAGGCGATGCAACAATTTTTGTACTTTGCGCAAATACCGCCTAGAACGTATCCCTGACGTTAATGACCTATGAAACATGCGTTCGTTTTTCACCCCACGCAATAGAAGTCCCAGAAAAAATTAAAGAAAAACGAGCAGCGTTCACCCCCTCAACTCGCAGCCAGAACAAGCGGCCACGTGACCTGGAATCGATTATATGCCGCCAATGTTGATCATAGCCACGCGCTAGTGTTGGCAAAGCACAGGACACGCGCTGAGTTCCAGACATTGTTATGGCTCGGCTATTGTCGTCGTTGCAGCGATTGGACACGGGCCACTATCCGAATGCTTCTCGAGCTAGTAATTATCACGAGCCCAAATCGAGTGCCCACGCAATGCTCGGGTCCAATCTATGAACCGCATTCAAATATCGTCATTGGGGAGTACTGCGATCCCCACGTTACGTCATCAAATTTTGCAAAGGAGAGATTGAATGAAAATGATCGCTTTTGTCCTTGAAATTACACCGCAACAAAGGAGTTTCTTGGCCAGTGGCGTTGCGTGCGAGTATCCTTGAGTCCCACTAGTGCCAGTAAGCTCGTGTAAAGTGAAAAACATTCCAACTGAATATCGTTGCACAGCTCCTTTAAGCCTGCGTCACACTGCTCATTCATTATAGAAAAGAGAGTTTGCAAATACGAGTCACCGCAATATCCGTGGTTCAAATGCCGCGTGCCCAAGTTTCTCCTTGAACTCATTGCCGTGCGGCATTCGAAGCACGAATCTCGCGATGACTCGAGTTCGAATCTATTTGCAGGCTGTCTTTTGTAGGATGTATAAGCAGTGTGACGCCGGCTTTATGCTCGATTTATTTCTTATCTGCCCTGTTCTGTTACGACTCGACAAGACACAAAGCACGAATAACATCAAAAAGTGGGATTCCTCTTTTCTCTCTATCTCTCTCTATTTTTCTAGTACATCCCTAAATATCGAACGGAAGTAGATGCGGGTGCTCATAAACTATTTTGCGGCACCGCAGCTGCATATATTATAAAACCTCTCAAGGAGGCAGGATAGCCAAGTAGGAAAAGAAATCGCATCGGACCCTTCTCTTGCTTGCCATCTATGAACAAGCGCGTCTGAACCAACCCGCAGAGCGAAGCGGGAGACGCAACAAACAATCACTTTTTTTTTCTTTCACCGAGTTGTCGGCGAAGAGTCGCGTACAATGCCCGAATCTTATGGGCCACGGTTTCGAGCGAGACTTTGTGGAACAATACGATTGTCCGGCATCCAACCAGAGCTGTCAAACCTTGTACGCCAGAACTAAAGTTGAATACGAATCAAAAAAGGGCAAAAGGGGCGTAACAACAACACAGGCCCTGGTTCCCTAAGCTACGTCGAAGGGAAGTGGCGACCGGAACAAAGCCGGAGGAGGCGGAGACGAAATCGGGCAGGAGACAGAGCATCCCGGGTCGAGATATGGACCAATGAAAAAAATAATAATACATGTCCCCGTGTTTACGAACAGATAGGAACGTTCTTTTGCTCCGGGAATGTTTCTGCCGGTCCCGCCAGACAGGGCTGACGGTAGCGGGACCATGCAGACCGGATGTGTTCCGAAGCGCCGCAATCCCTTGCTGTCGCGACATCGCTGTCAGAGTGACGAAGGAGTTTGATGGTCGACAACTGGAGAGAACGCCCGATAGAAGACATGGCAAAGGTCGTCTGCTGGGTCGGGCTGCACATCTGCCTATATCGTGCCACTGTGCACTTCGCGTGCTTCCAACGGCTGGTTTAAAGGGCAACTCCGCTTCAGTTTTGATATTCAAAAAACGATGCAGCCTTCCTGAGTATCATCTACGAAGACCACATGTCAAATATTACGATCTAATTCTGTCTATATATTTAATAAACTAGCCAGCAAACTTTCAAATGAGCCAAGTCGCCGAAATCTGCTAGCTCTAGTGTGCGACGTCAGGTGCACCGTCAGGTGCAAAACTCGGCTATATAAGGGAAAATCAATGTGAACCTGAATCTTTATGTGCCAGACCTACGAAGGGCATCTGGCACGGCCCATCGGAGGCCTGATGATTAGTTTGAACCACCTGGGAATCTTGTGACGTGCGACCAAGATCTCGGTTACACGGCACCTTCGCGGAAATAAGCCCGCGTCAAATTGCGGGCACCTCCGTTGAGATTCCAACCCACCAACTGGAGATGCGTAGGTTGAGCTATATCAAGGACATGTTGCGGCATTTCGAAAAAAATATAGGAGTGCGGTACACAGTTTTGATGGGCGCTGAAAACTCGCAAGGACACGGGCGCGCTCAGCCGGCTTTATTGGCAAAAAGTTCTCCCCGTGTTGCGGGCTTACGATGTATCAATATTGACTTTCTTCGCGCGTTGTCCGCACAATATGGATGGCCACTTCCTGCCGAGAGCTTTGCTGTCGCCAAACATTCGGTGGCACATGACTGTGGCGTGTAAGAGGAACGATAATCTGGCACATCACCTCACACAGCAGAGCATCGTGGGCTGTACGATGGCTGTTGTAACTAAGCTCTATTGCATCAACGTTATCGTGAGGCCAAGAAAATGAACTACGCTGTTGACTCTGCTACAGTTCATTTGTTTCTTCTGAAATTGGCTGTGACACGCTCGCGCATATACATGTGTTGCTTAGTATTTCTCAGCTTCGACTAACACTTCCCAAATATGCGTTTGAGAAAACTTACTTCTTTGGAAAGAAGCGCACGCTATGGCCGCAGTGGTGCAGACGTCGTTAAATGTTTTGTAGCAAACTACATCGACGAAAAGTGCGGAGCAGCCAACACTAGCGCATTGCTGTACGTTCGCCCGCCGTCGCGTAGAAGATCACGTGACCTTTCGTACCACGTGGTTCGACGTGACATGGACGTGACTCTGACGACACGAGACGAACGTTGCCTGTCGCAAACAAAGTTTCAGTTTCGGTATCTGCTGATGTTTAAACTAAGATTACACTAATAATCTTCCACAATTCGCGAATCCAAAGACGCAAGGCTGTTTAGTAGTGCCTTAAAAAATGAAATCGCATGTAAGCCTAATTTTTTTTTTTTTTTTGGAATTGATCGGAGGTGCTTTTTGAGTCGATTGGTATTTGAGAAAATTTGGGCAGTTGGACAGTTTAGGGCTGCATCAAACTTTCATCCAGCGATCGGAGCTCACAGATGAAGCTTCACACCTCGCGCCACATGAAAACGTTCATGCCACTTGGACTCTCAACGTCCTTTTTCTTCGTATTGCGATTTATCTGATAAGCAGAATATTTTGTCTCCGCTCACGGAATTAAAAAATAATGCATCCGAATATTTTTCTTTTCACGCGAGCTTAGTATTTTGAGAAGCCTCTGTTAAAAAGATGGTGTATATGTCCCACTCGATACATGCACGCTCTTGACATTCTTGGAAAAAGTATTCATTGAAGGCCCGTCATAGATACACTTTTATCAAAACAAACAACAAGTTTCGCGCTCACCGATCTTCTCAGTTCTTCTGTGTGTTCCAGGAAAAACTAACATTTCCAACTTCAGACTTTACATCGTGGCATGTATAAACAAGAGTGCTGCAGACGATACAAAAAATTAATAAACAAACGCCCAGGGCGCAACAGTGAACCACAACATCGGTTCGTGGAACCCGGGTTTTGTTCCCCCTCGAGTCTGCTTCTTCTTCCCTCTAGGGGGCTTTGTATACGTTTTCGAACTTGGTTTAGTTTGCTTTTTCAGCGACGTAAACACCATTCGGCCATGCCCTGGAGCGCGAGTAGGATAAGCCACTTTTACGACAGGCCAGTACGCAAAGCTCACTGGCGTCGATAATAAAACAAAATATCCGGTGCAAGCGGCTGAGAGAAAAATTGCCCGCGTTTATGCATGGATCTGCACCAAAACCACTATCGCTTTTACTGCAATGGAAGTTAGAAACGCTTATACAATAGAAATGTAAAAGCGCTCTATATTCTTCCAAATCCAAAAGCGGAACTCGCCATCATTTCCATGCATTCGCCTAAACCAATCAGAAAACTTTTTTTTCTTGCTTTCGTCTTGTTTTTTTTTTTTTTACGATTATGTAATATCCCTTGCTTTCTCCTTTCAAAGTCGGCGTCTAGCCTCCCCGGACTTCTTTACGACACCAACCTTATTATTTACAGCAGTCATCAGGCGCCCGCGTTCGAGTCCCCCAGCCACGGCCTCTCCCGGCGACACTCCTCGGAACCCCGAAGCCAAGGGCGCAAGGACGCCCGCATCTTTCCCCGCACATCGGCGTCCCCTCGCTCGTGAGGCACTTCCGATTGGGAGCAACGGTTACACCCGGAGGATGCCATATTTTACAGGAGGCTCCTCGTTTTTATGTCTTAAATCGAAGCGCACGCGAGGACTCCCAAAAGACCCCGGGGCGAGCGCCAGTGGCTGCCTCCGCGGTGGTGGCATTTACGGTTGTAAGCCTCACGAGAAGTATACGGGAGAGAAGAGACCCCCGACTGGGAAGGCACTTGAGGCCGTTTCAACCCCACCATGTCTGCATATCCAACGATGGCTTTATTCGCGTACTGCGCCAGGCGGGCACCTGGCAGCTAAATCAGTCAGCCTCCTTTCACCCTCCTGGCCGGGCGTCCTGGGAAACGGAGCGGCGTTAAGCTTGAATACCATTGTCTTCATGTGAAATTTTTTCTATGTACTTTCGTTGTTGGGAATTCCTCCGTCCTGTTGTACATCAGATTATACGAGCGAAGTATTCAACAGCACCAAGATCAGTATGTGGGCACCAGAGAGCGGTCGATCCCCTCCGAGTGATCCTCCTGTTCATCAGGTGCGTCTGTGACAAATACCCAAATATAAACCGACACCGTGAAATTTCAGAACTCCTCATCCTCGCCAGGAATGCTATTGTCGCTTCAGCACTGCCGTTCCGAAAATCAGTAATCAAGTGAAAACTCTCCCGAGTCTCGTGTTAGAGTGACCCAAGAGTCAAAACCGCCGTAAAATGGCCGTGAACGGCATTTATGCATCGCGTGTGTTGTAGAGATCTTCCGACCAATTTCAGAGAAACAAATAATCGGATATATTTTTCACAGTTCTTTTTGTTGATCCTAACGGTATTCTTAATCTGTGGGCGTGAGTCCGGTGTCTGATGGGTCTACGCCGTCGCCGTCTTGAACATCACGGCGTCCACTGTCGCCGTTGGTGCGACAACAGACAAATTCTAGCCTCGTTCAAAGGTGCCGAAAGGCAAGCATACAAATTGATGTGTGGCAACAGTGATACGCGGGGCTGACTTGAATTAGGCCAAATCTGTAATTTAACATATACTCCAAAAAAATCAAGAGTGCGGCATGAGCAAAGTAGTCATTGAATACAAGAACATGGTCGAGTTCCGCAAATGAGAAAGCATGGTTCTCTGCTTTCTTTATTCAATGTTTATTCTACCGAATCTGTGAGCAAATGCCAACAAAGCTGGGATAAAATCTAAACAAAACGCGCTTCTACTAAAAAAAATTACAGGAGGACATTTAAGACTGCTTACGTGTAGGGAGGCGAAAGGCACTATATAGTCCGCGGGTGAAATGTTTTCCAGTAATGTATCTACATGCATTAAAGTTTAGGACGACGTATAGCCCGACGTCGAGGACGACGGCCTACATATCGACGTCAAGTACGGCATCTAGGACGACCTCTGAGGACGACGTCGAGGATGACGTCAAGGACGGCGTCTAGGACGACGTTTAGGACGACTTCTTACGATGATCTCTCGGACGACCTTAAGGACGACGTCTAAGACGACGTCGAGAACGACGCCTAGAGGACAACGTCTAGGCGTCGTCCTCGACGTCGAGAACGACGCTCAGAGGATAGGACTACCCCAAGGATTACGCCAAGGACGGCGTCGTCCTTGAGCATACGATTGAGTGGTTTGATTATGTATTTTTATGTCTATCTTTCAGACACAACGGCGCCGCTTTTTCGCACAATAAAGCCAGTAAGGATTTCGCCTTTACTAAATACAAAAAAACATGAGTTTTCCTTTATTTATTTATTTTTGTGTTGTAGAGATACATTTTCTAGCCAGCTCCCCCACAGCCGGTACCCGAGGCCGCGAGCGCCTAACTTTGTGGACAGCTACGCTCAGCGCGCCACTTCCTCCTACAAAACACCCGAAGCTCCCACGAGAAAAAAAGAAAAAAGCTCATGTTGGGAAACATACGACGTATCATTCGTTTCGGTACCCCCCCCCCCCCCCCCGTGTTTCCCTGCCCTTCCGCTTTTTCGGGCCTTTTTCAAGATAATCAAAAACACAATCTAAAAGTTTCCAGAGAAAGAAGAGAGCGAGACAAGACTGAGTCACCCACAGTAGTCACAGAGACAGCGTGGCATCCGCTTCTCGACGCCAGTCGCCCTCAACTTTCGGCAGCCGGAGGCTGTGTCGAGACGATATTCTGCGACAGTCAATAAATACGGACGAGGAGGCGAGGACAGCGAGAGGAACACGCTAAAGTCATAAACGGGGCGAACCCCCCCCCTCCCCTTTCCCCTCAGGCCACGCAGAATAGAAACACGTAGGGGAACTGCAAGGAGAAAGGAACGGCAGGGCGTAAAAAACAGAGCCTTGGGGACATAAGGCCCATCTGGTTCCTGTCAAAGGAAAGCGCCACAGAAAGGCCGTACATCCGGGAATGGGTGTCTCTTCGCCGTTACGTTGTTCGACGATGGCTTTGATGGCCGCCCAGAGTGGCGCGAATTGGCTCCGATGAGGCATTGCGTTTCTGCATCTCACGAGCTATCGGGAGACACCTGGAAGGCTGCACAATCGGTTATGTAGCTGATTTTGTCGCCGAACGAATCGCAGTCCTCAATGTTTCTTGAGACAGACATGCGAAGTATTTAGTTGTATGTCAAAAATAAACGGCGCCTTTGCTCCCCTACTTCACTCCTCTGCCAAGTTGATCTCGCGAATCACCATGCTCGGTACTCAACTACTGTCAACGACCATGATTTCATGACACAGGTGGCACGAGGCTTAATTTAGCCAGCAAATCAGTAAACATATATCCGGACGTTGAAGATATTGAAAATAAAGATATGTTTTGAATTCGAAACGTGCTGAGCGTCATTGAAAACCCCTAAATAAGTAAATTTTAGAAAGATGTGGGGCGAGTGGGAGGTGCGCTGGGGCGCTGAAGTACGGTGCCTCCAGAGCCGTGTATAGAGAGAGTTTATTCAATGGAAGGAGCGACCAGAGCCAAGGCGTGCACCAGACGCAGATAGAGGGCTTTTCATTTCATTTCATTTCATTTATTATTTCCCTCAGGGCCCGAAGGCATTACAGAGGGGAGTGGGCAGTTAACACATAAAAGTAACATAGTTGAGTGAAGCAAAACAAAAACACAAAAAACACGCGCTACGCAACATCTGTTAAAAAGTTGGTAATAACATTTTTAAAATCAACAGTGTTAGTTATCGAGACTATATGTGCGGGAAGGCGATTCCAATCAATGGAGGTCTGGGGTTGAAAAGAGGCATTAAAAGTGGAGGTGCTGCAATGGGGAATCCCTACCTTTAGGTCATGGTCTACACGTGATGATATGTACGATGGTTCTAGAAACAATGCTTGACGGAGAGTGGGGTTAGAGTAATAAATCTTGTGAAATAAACATAGACGAGATATTTTTCTTCGGAAAAGAAAGATCAGGCAAGGAGGGGGACGATTTCATGGAAGTTGCACTGGCTGTACGATGATAGTTCGAAAGTATGAAACGGGCAGAACGATTTTGAATAGATTCGACAGCTGATGCAAGGGTGATACCAGGGCTCCAGATAGAAGCTGCATATTCAAGTTTAGGACGAACTAGGATTTTATAGAGGAGAAGTTTTAATGAAAGGGGAGCAAGCGAAAAGTTACGTTTGAGATAGCCAAAGAGTCTATATGCGTTGTTAGTGACATATTGGACGTGGATATTCCAGGAGAGGTCGTTGGTTATGTGAATGCCGAGATATTGATAGGAGGACACAGAAACTAGAGTAGAATTGTTGATAGAGTAGGAAGGACAAGGGTTGTTATGACGAGATACTCTCATAGATATACATTTAGTGATGTTAAGCTCCATGAGCGATTCTTTGCTCCATTTGCAGATGTTGTTAATATCAACCTGAAGGGGCAGAAATGTCAGAGTCGTTAAGTATCTCTTTATAAATGACACAATCGTCGGCGAATAGACTAATAGAGGAAAAAACATGTACAGGAAGGTCATTGATATAAATCAGAAATAAGAGTGGTCCGAGTACGGAGCCCTGAGGGACACCGGAGTTAACAGGTGAGGGCGAAGAATTAGTGCCATTAGTTCGAACAAATTGGAAGCGATTCGTTAGGAATGATTTTATCCATGTGAGGACATTGGGATCTAAGTTAAGGTTACTAAGTTTATGAAGAAGCAGCTGGTGAGAAACCTTTGTCAAAAGCTTTTGAGAAATCCAGGAATATGCAGTCAGTCGTAGGACCCCGGTCTAGACTGAGGTGAAGATGATGAGTTAATGTTAGTAGTTGGGTGTCACAGGAATAAAATTTTCGAAAACCATGTTGAGCTGTGTTGAAAAAAGAGTTTTGGAGTCAAGAAAAGTAACAAGATGTGAATATATTACGTGTTCAAGAATTTTGCAAGGGATGCTCGTTAGAGAGATTGGTCGGAAATTAATAGGATTATGTTTATCGCCGCCTTTATAGATTGGAATCACCTTCCCCACTTTCCAGTCATTGGGTAATATTCCTTGTTCGAGAGACTGAGAAAAAAGATAGGATAGAATAATGCTTGGATACGTTTTAGTGCTCTTTAGAAACTTAACAGTTACATTGTCGATGCCGGCTGCCGAAGAGGTTTTAAGATTTTCAATTATATTAGCAATCCCTTCAGATTCTATAATGACAGGATACATTGGCAAAAAGTTACAAACTGGAGCGGCGGTAAAGCTGGAGGTAACAGGGCACGAAAACGCTTTGATGAAAACATCATTTAAAACAAAACAACACTGTTCATTTGGTACATCTTCTCGGTCAGCCATTCTAAGCGCAACATCGGAGCTTTCAGTGGGGTTAACGACTTTCCAAAAATTGATGGGGTTGTTTATTAGCATAGATGGTAACAGAATATTAAAAAATGAGCTTTTTGCCTCTTCAACAGCATTTTTGTACACGCCGGCAGCTAGATGGTACGCTGCCCAACGCTGTACGTCATCCTTCATCTGGCATGCTCTCTTGACAACCAGAAGCCGAAAAGAACCCCCTGGCGTTGGTAGTGAGAAAGAGTTTTAATAATAGCACAAGGGCTTAATGGTTGAAAATAGGGTACACGTGATGTTTCGATTATGATCATGCAAAAAGATATAAGAAACAAACCTGCCCCTCGAACTCTGTTTTCCTCGGACAGAATGTGACAGCTCGGACGGCAGATTCTCGGCCCTCGGCGCCTGGCGTACGGATTATGCCCATCGTTCCGCTGGTCGTGCTCTTCCACCATGATTTTGGACGACCGTTATTCAAACATCGCGTTCACCATATTTTCCGTCACCGACAGTTACTCCGATGCACTTACTAATTTTGTTTCTCGCGACCACCGCCAGGGTATTACCTCCGGCCTGTGGTTGGCCACATTCGAATTTCTAAAGACGCCCTGGAACACACCCAACCCGCTTTCAACCAATGGCATCTCCCCATTTGTCTTCTATACTTCCCAATGAATGGCCGGACTCTCTGTGTATATACCACTCTGGATGCCTCGAGCGCGTCTCCAGCTGGTGTGTTCACCACCGCGTCCGAAAAACTGAATCCTCGATTTCCGTCTCATGGCGTCGTAGAAGTATCACGTTGTCGCTGGCCGCTATCCTGGTGCTGTCACATGTGGCAGCGGTGCTGGGTGTAGCAGACGCCCGTTCGGCTGCAGGTCGCTGTCCAGCTTGACCAGCGTTGCAGGCGTTACCGAAAAAAGTAACGAAATACATTACTCGTTACTTGCAAATAAAAGTAATGTGTTACCGTTTAAAGCAACCGACGTTACGTTTACGTTACTCCTTTTAGCTAAGAATTAACACGTTTTATTCTCTGGCGCCACAGGTATGCATAAGCGCCATAGTTCAAGAACATTATGTTCATCCGGAAAGTGAACATACGAGATGTTACCTTACCTTTTTTTTACGCTTCCACCTAAATATTCTCGAGAAAACAAAAGCGCACAGAAAAACGCAAAAGACGAAAAACTTTTATGACGGCGTCTAGAAATATGAAAAAAAAATTGATATTTAATTTATCTAAGTCTTGAGAAGAATATGCAACGAGTAACGTAACTACGTTACACTACACGTTCCTCGAAATAAGTACCGTAAGTATGATACCCCCACCCTTTTTTAAAAATGTAACGAGTACTACTACATTACAGGAAAAAAGTATCGAAATTAACAGCGCAAGTAGGGAATCCACACAAACACACGTCACCACAGGTCACAACACAATCACACTTAGGGATACATTCACATCAGACAAGACACTCACACAGCGCTGACTCACAACTCAATATATTTTAGCACTTCTTTTTCTTTTACGCCTTTCCGATATATTCAGTTGGCTACTTTTTCTTTTACATCCCATTAAATGACACTCATGTGAGCTAATAAGATAAGCTACTAAGAAAAGTCAATTCTTTTTCTGATAAAGTGAGCGATGGAGTGCATACACAATTGTCGTTATCCCTGGCCATATTTTCTGCTTCCACTATTTCTCTAGTCAGTTGGCTACCGCTTCTGCCCAGCACTGTGCACCTATCTAGATGTGCCGCACATCCGCAATCACGGCAATGTAGGCCTAAATGTCCTGAGTTGGCTCTACTTATGTTGTTGCTGTGTTCCCGGAGTCGATCGTTTAGACATCTCCCAGTCTGGCCGATATATCGTTTCCCACAGGAGAGGGGAAAGGAATACACTACCCCTTCTGTGCACGGAACGAAACTGGTCCGGTGATTCTTTGTGCAGCTCGCTGGATGTTGGGGAGGATTGTTCACTTTTTTGCATAAGCTGGAAAGCTTGTTTGGAGCCGAGAAGATGACGTCGATGTTGACCCTGTTTGCCACTTTCTTAAGACCATGGGAGACGTTGTGGATGTAAGGCACAACAATGGGTCTAGTTGACCTGTCTCTTGGTTTTTGTCTGATGACGTCTTTTCTCTGTTCTTTGAGAAGGTTCTCCGCCACTGATGTTAATAAGGAAGTGAGATATCCTGCTGATGACAGGCGACAGGCATAAATTTGTGCACAGAAGCTTGTTTTTATCTGATGTTTGCACGATTTTGTAAGTGAGTTTTTAAGGCAAAGTTTGACGATGCCCCACTTCACCAACTTGGAGTGTGCCGAATTGAAGTTAAGGAGCGGCTTGTTTCCTCGTGGCTCGTACAACCAGCATACGTGAAAGGTCAATAAAAATATACGCAAATCCAGGAATCTAATGGACTTTTCAACGGGAAGCTCGTGCGTGAGCTTCAACGGATTCATGCACTCATTCGAAAGTTGACAGAACTTTGGCCATCGTGGTGGGAAACTTGCTTCTGTCAGACGTCAAGAGGATGATATAATCGTCTACGTACCCGAAAAGATGTTAACGACTTCCGGGAGTCTAATCTTCTTTGCAGCAGTCTGTCATGGTGCGGCAAGGTAAATGTCACTGAGCATTCAGAGGCGATACAGACACTTAGTGCAAGCTCCTTGATTTTGCAAGTATGTGCACTTTCCATCTCAATGATCGTAACGTGTGACTTGCATGTGACTAGGCAATCAACTCAGATGGAATACTTGGTGTTAACGTTGGGCGGATGCCTTCGAAGAACAGATCTAATGACGATGTGACCCAATAGAATCAATAGCTCTCAACGCAACTGTAATAAGATTCATGTCTTGAGGTAGTGCGTAGTCAGACGATCTTTTACGTCATAAACATAAAAGATATCTACTACGACATCTACCTCAGGACCGATCTTTTACATTGCGTTGAGGAAAGCATTGATTATTTTGGGTCCATCGCTTCTCCAGAACGCTTCTGGTCATCCCAAGACAGATTCCTCGAGTTGATTGCCTTCTACCTGCAATCCACGTTCGTCACTTCGGATGGAAATACATTCTTGCAAAAACAAGAGGGTTTGCATAGGGTCTTGTATCGCCCCTGTGCTCAGGTGACATTTACCTTGCACACCATGACAGACTGCTGCAAAGGAGCTTAGACTCCACGGAAGTCGTTAACACCTTTCGGTACGTAGACGATTATATCATCTTCCTTGACGTCGACAGAAGCAAGTTTCCCACCACGATGGCCAAAGTTCTGTCAACTTTCGAAAAGTGCATGAATCCGTTGAAGCTCACGCACGAGCTTCCCGTTGAAAAGTCCATTAGATTCCTGGATTTTGCGTATATTTTTATTGACCTTTCACGTATGCTGGTTGTACGAGCCACGAGGAAACAAGCCGCTCCTTAACTTCAATTCAGCACACTCCAAGTTGGTGAAGAGGGGCATCGTCAACACTTTGCCTTAAAAACTCACTTACAAAATCGTGCAAACATCAGATAAAAACAAGCTTCTGTGCACAAATTGGTCGCCTGTCATCAGCAGGATATCCCACTTCCTTATTAACATCAGTGGCGGAGAACCTTCTCAAAGAACAGAGAAAAGACGTCATCAGACAAAAACCAAGAGACAGGTCAACTAGACCCATTGTTGTGCCTTACATCCACAACGTCTCCCATGGTCTTAAGAAAGTGGCAAACAGGGTCAACATCGACGTCATCTTCTCGGCTCCAAACAAGCTTTCCAGCTTATGCAAAAAAGTTAACAATCCTCCCCAACATCCAGCGAGCTGCACAAAGAAACACCGGACCAGTTTCGTTCCGTGCACAGAAGGGGTAGTGTATTCCTTTCCCCTCTCCTGTGGGAAACGATATATCGGCCAGACTGGGAGATGTCTAAACGATCGACTCCGGGAACACAGCAACAACATAAGTAGAGCCAACTCAGGACATTTAGGCCTACATTGCCGTGATTGCGGATGTGCGGCACATTTAGATAGGTGCACAGTGCTGGGCAGAAGCGGTAGCCAACTGACTAGAGAAATAGTGGAAGCAGAAAATATGGCCAGGGATAACGACAATTGTGTAAGCATGCACTCCATCGCTCACTTTATCAGAAAAAGAATTGACTTTTCTTAGTAAGCTTATCTTATTAGCTCACATGAGTGTCATTTAATGGGATGTAGAAGAAAAAGAAGCCAACTGAATATATCGGAAAGGCGTAAAAGAGAAAAGAAGTGCTAGAATATATTGATGTGGAATGTAGTCCTAAGTGTGATTGTGTAGTTGTGACCTGTGGTGACGTGTGTTTGTGTGGATTCCCTACTTGCGCTGTTAATTTCGAGACATGGAAAACCAACTCGCCCAAGCCGCGGTTTTGTCCAGAAAAAAGTAACGCATTACCAGTCCCTTTACTTGTAACGCGTTACCGCCAACACTGAGTTCGACAGACCACTGAAGTTTCGGCGACCAGCTGTTGGGACGCCGTGAAGACAGCGACACTCGCGTTTCCTCATGCGTTTTACCTGAACTTTTACGACAAACCGAAGTGGAACAGCGTCCTGGGCTGTTGCTACTTCGGAGCCACTTTCCATGCATCGGTATAATGGCGCAATTCTGGTGGTTCGAAGACGCGGATAATAAAGCAAGCAACACATGAGCGGCAAAATCGGGCGCCGCGCGTTGATTCCCATAGCAACAGCCCAGGACGCTGTGACGTGGACCTACGCCAAGCCGCCAAGGCAGAGCGTGCGCGCAAGTTGCCATAGAAATTGCCGCGCGGTGCACGTTTTTGTCGTTTTATGCACCACTAGCTTTCGCCAACGCGCGTTTTTGCACCACTAGCTTTGCGCCTGTTGAATCAGTGGTATGGTAACTTTAGAACGGTATACCGTGCCTCCCAGTTGCCTTAAATATTTTTTGTCTAGCTAGCTATTTAGTTGTTTCCAATGAAGGGAAGCTCAGGAAGTTTCTGAATGCAATATCGTATCGTTATCATAAATCATTAATGGCAACTAAAGCAATTCTGTATTTGAAAAAAAAAAAAACACTTATGTCATCTTAATTCGGCCTCCGGGATCACGAATATAAAGATTATTCTTTTCAATTTGGTGCACGGAGGCTGCATAAATTAATTTTCAAAGTACCGCTGAAGCCCCTCCTTTCCGGGGCGTGACGTCATAATAGGAGACTTTTCGGATTCTCCGCCCTCGCGCATCATCAGCGCCTATCGAAGCTATGCACGCGCACTCTTGCAATTTTCGAAAAGGTCAGAAGGAGACCTCACGACCGTTGTCAGTGTGGGGGAATGTACCCGGCAAGCTTGCAATTGCACGTGCTGCCTACACGAACGACACGCGCTTGGCGGCCCAAAGATCCTATAGTATGACGTCACGAGTGGTCGGCGGTTTTTCGTGTTTTCTCGCGTTTCCTTACATTTTCAGGGAAAACGAGAGTGATATTAAAATTCACTGGATAAAAATTCATCAGAATTTACTTCTAACACGTTTTTTCCAAAAAGTGTTTCAGCTATCTGTTAAAAAGTTAATTAACAAATTTGAGTTAAGGAATTGACTTCTTGGGATGATTGTATTCCTGCGTTGTATCCCCCTGAACGTATAACTCGCCTGTCCAAACTGTATTAGTGTAGCTTTCACGGCTTTTTTTTTTAACAATTCTGTAAAACAAAAAAAGATAAAGATAAACACACTGTATAATAAAGATAAGGAAGAAGAAAATTCTGGCGGGATTGTTTGCCGTTACACGGAAAGACGATTGACCAATAACAAATAATTATCCACGTTTAATTTAAATCATGCAAGTCTCAAAAACGCTTTACGTTCATACTCTATGTGTATTCGCGTCTCCAGCTCGACGCTCGCCCTCCCGCGGCGGAAACGGGAAGCGCTCTAGTGAGGCTCCCCGGTTCTCCTGCTCAGCGGGAACGGCGGAACTGCTCTCGATCGTGGCTCGCGAAATGTAATTTCCAAATTCAAACAACACTCTTCACTGGCCCAACGTAGTGCTGCAGCCCGTATGGCATTGTAGTTTGTTAGAGAGTGTTAGTATTGCCTATAGAAGCAAACGCAAGCGCTGTGTGTTTGCGCTGCGCATGCGTGTCATCGCCACGCGCGAATCCAAGGCCGCAATTTCGGGGTCCACGCACGCGCAGTATGGAACACACAAAGCTAGCACAAACTCAGTGCGCTCCTGTTCGCTCGTATCTGCAATACCAAAACTCACTACCGTTTCACCGGCTTCCAACGCCAACGAAACGTGCTGCTTTGAGCAGACGTGCAAGAAGAGTAAGCGTTCCTTCGAACTGGAAAGGCTGAGATTGGCAAAACGACGGCGCGTAAAAATGAAAATAACTAAATTTTGTAAAAATATTTGTAATTAAAACATGTCTTTTTGTGTGTGTATGTCTGGGGGGGGGGGGGGGGGCATTTTGTCCGGAAGGATACTGGCGGCAATTTTGGAAGTTTTGCCAATTAGCAAAAGTCGCTACTTTGATAGCGCAATATTATTTACCCGCAATTAATGTAATTTTACATCAATTTCTCACACTGCTGAAACGTTTTCATTGATTTAGACTATTTATATTTTATAGCGCTTGTTAATTAAAAATGCTGCAATTGCACCAGTGATGATAATTAGTGCACTTTTGATTGTCATACTTGTTCGCGCGTTTAAAATTAGATCATACGCAACAAATTATATTAGAGCTTGAAATATTGCGTATTAAAATCTCTTAATTTTATTATTATTATTAATAATACAAATTGAGGCAGTGTATGCCCCCAATGAACGCCACGATTACAAAAAATACACCATTTAACCATAATAGTCCTTCCAGAAAGGTATCATTTTGTTTTCTTTTTAGCTTATGACAAACTCTGACATCGTTATCAAGATAGACGAATAGTGAAACACTGGATGCAATATAAAGTCATATCCGTCATGCGTTGCTTTAAAGATCTAACGCACTTGAGTTGCCTGACTCGAATTCCGTCTTTGAGTTTTTTGTAGTGAGAACAGTGTTTTTTTTTTAATTTATAGCTTTTTTTTATGAATATATGGTAAATATTGGATTTGATTTTGATTATTCTTGTGCTGGGAATAACGTTAAAGCGATTAACTCATTTAAATGCCCCGAAAACCAATTAAAAGTCCCGCAGTTCGTTATTTCACATGACACGAGCAAGAAAAGGCAGCGAGAACGTAAAAATATCAGCACTCATATTTGTTTTTCAACAAATACAATATTTTATGTTACCTCTAAGGTGTATGAAAGACCCTGTCTTTAAAGCCACACTGAACTCTCCAAAATATTTTGAAGTGCCTGAATCAAACACGTGTATCACAATATTAGGTTTCCGCGAACAACTTCTTTAACTAGTAATTACGATGTGGGGCACATTTTGAGTTTTGAAAGGATCCGAAATCAAGATCTATACCGAGAAAAAATAAATCCGAAATAGTTTCGTAGGAATTAAAACGTGCCTCCTGGCGTAAATAATACGCTAAACCCCGTTTTTTCCGTTTTTTTTTAGGGTGAAGAGGTGATTTACACTCATGGCACCTTAGGTTTTTCGTATTACCAGAAATAATTTGTGTCGCTCAGTGAAGCCAGAAGCACTAGGCAGGCTCAGCAGCGGCACGCATCTCCGACCATAACTATAACTGGCGATGTTGGAAACGAGTGGCGCTACCATAGTGAATTGGAGTCGCAAATACTCTTGTATCCAATGAGGATGTTTTTTTTTAGATTAAAACGAAGGAGTTTGTTTTACGCAGTAGTGTGGTACTTTCTGCATCATTTTTCTCTTGTATACTGGATGCTTCCACGTCGAGTTTGTCCGGAGGCGTTGTCATTTATATATAACTCCTCGGCAACATTTCTCAACCAATAATTGTTTTTTTCCTCTGCCATGTCGTTATAGAAAAGGAGCACGCCGGCGGCGTCGCCTCTGTCGCGTATTGTTCCTAGAGAGCGTAGATTGCGGAGGGGGTCCAACTCCAAACCATGAAGAGCATTTTGCAGTTTAATGGCGGACGCTTCCGTCGGAGATTGGTCGGGAGTGCGCATGCGCTGCGGTATCTCGTGGCTCGGAGGAAAGCGGGCGGGCAGGCGGAGACTTCTCGCGGACGACCAACGCGCGTCTCACCTGTAGCCTCCGTGTTGCAAAGGCAGCCCATAAAACACGTGATTCCGATCGAGCTGTTGGAAACTCTCTGTAATACAGGCCCTCTGGTCTTTCGCCGCCACCATACTCTGTTTCACCTTATGATGTACCGCAGAGAAAGGCTACAAGCGCGAGCTCCTTGCTCTGGGAGCACATCTCGGCGGTACAAGTTCTCGTGCGTTAAGAGGGTAGGTCCCACCGCTATGCGCTCGCGCTTCAAGCTTTGTCTGCAGGTACAACATCAGGTGAAACGGAGTATTAGCGGCGAGATGTTCTGGTGGCGCCCTCCAGTATGGTTCCCCCTTGTGACGTCGTTACCTTGCGAACAACAAGTTTGATGGTGTTTGTTATTAGTATGGCGGAAGCTTGAAATCATTGCGCTCTCAAAGGAACACTGCTAACACCGTCAAAATTAAAGTTCTTTCGTTCCTCTTATTTCCGTCGATGATAAATCTTCTTTCCGACGTCATAGTCAGCGTTCGGCCAATCGTGGAGGGCCGACCACAGCGACGGTTTCGGTCGCACACGTCACCAATAGCTTGGTTGTCGCCGCCTACTCGTCGGAGAAGAAATTGTGACGAGTTGCACGCGCCTACTGTGCCGGTCATTTTTACAACGGGATTTACCAGGTTCTTGCAGAATCGCGTGCTTTTTTCCGTGGCGCAAGGCTTGAGCGAACGTATACCTGAGTGCAGCGGCTAAGAAGGACCTACCGATGAAAAGTATATCTTCGCCACTACCGGGGCTTCAGATTTATGTCCGCTTAACTTCCGTATCTACCGCGTTTTTCGCCTCTCAAAAACCGCAATTAAAAATTAAAAAAAAGTTTGACTTAGCACAGAATGTTACTACTTTCCCCCTTTTTTTATGAACTAAGATGCTTATATGTTCGCGTAAGGTCAGTTATGTGTAATTGTGTCAAAGCATAAGCCTTCCAGACCCGATAAGCATCGTTTCTTTTCTTTCTTTTTTTTTCTTTCTGAAAATTACATTTATACTTCGTCTCACCCTAGCATGGACTAACCGCGAAGGCTGTGCTAGCGCGAGCGGCCAGCCTTGACTGCCTTGACTAGGGCACTTGCTGCACGAGCGCTCGAGCAGCCACCGCGGCTTCATTCAAAGCGACTAGCTCGCGCTTTTAGCACGCGCGGCCAACAATAGTCCATACTAAAGGTAATACGAAGTATAGTAATACTCGAGTCCCACTAAAATGACAAGAAGAAACAACCGATACCGAGAATCCTCAAGCACGCGAGGGTTTATTTAGCAGGCTTGGGATCACTCGTGCTTACTTCACGTGCACTGAGAGACTGCAAGCCCGCCAAAGTTACCACCTCGTGCACGCTGCACGTGCATGAAGCTTGTCTGTGTCGGTTGTTTTTGTCCGCCGCTCTATAGTTCGTCTCACCTTAGTATGGACTAACTGCGAAGGCTGTCCAAGCGCGAGCGGCCAGCCTTGACTGCCCTGACTGGAGCACTCGCTGCAGGAGCGCCTCGTGCAGCCGCTGAGGCTTGAACCAAAGCAACTAGCTCGCGCTTCTAGCCTGCGCGGCTAACAATAGTCCATGCTAAGGTGAGACGAAGTATAGTGAAACTCGGGCATAAGAACAAATAGACCATTTGCTGTCTTACCCAAGCATCAAGGAGAATGCAGGGGATTGGTGTTCCACGCGCCGCACGTGCTGGCCTCAGCAGTAGTAACTTTTCTAAAGCAAATACCTAAAACAAATGGCATCTTGCACGCGCGTTCGTCAATGCTTTCGTTTGGTTATTTACTTCGAATCTTTATACAGGAAAGGCGTGCGCGTGTGGCGCGTGGAACACCAATCCCTGCATTCTCCTTGATGCTTGGGTAAGACAGCAAATGGTCTATTGGCGCAGCCACAGCGTATAGACCTTTTTCGCATAACCTCAAACCAGCCAGTAACTGACGTACCCTCGACCTGGTGCATTTTTGGATTGCCCGCTGACACAGGGTATGCCACCGCCAAGGGTATGGGCGAAAAGGCTTAAAAACGGACGTCGTGCATCAGTTAGTTCCGAGTGCTCCTTTTTACCGTGCTGCAATTTTCGAAAATCTATGGCTGTCTGGCTACCACTGCGTGGTCGTCGGATGGATAAATAATTTTAAGAAGCATAAGAACAATAGCAGAAAGTGTGCCATGAGCGCAAGATGCTGCAGCGCGAGTGTGGCTGCAATGTTATCGAGCTTTGCATTTTCCCCAAGAATCCTTATTTATGAAGTCAGTCGATTGCGAGCTTGAATCGCGAGAGATTCGTATCAGACTCAACGTCACGTTTAAGCTCACTACCACTTCGTCTACGACAAGAGGACCGATTTTAGTTCCAGGTGCAGGTGGTTCAATTAGGTTATCACTGCAAGCCCCAAGGTATGTGAAAGGTATGAAAAAGTCTACATGCCACCACTCAAAATGGAGCTATCAACTGCCGAGAGCTTACCTGCATAGACTACTTTAAACTGCTCATATATACTTCGCTGTGGAAACTCAATCAAAACACCCCACCGTCTTCGTCCTCGTTTTCTCGAGGAGGCAAGGTGATGGCCTGTGAGTAGCCAGCTGGATTCAACCGGACAAGCTCCAACCAAGTTATTGCAGCCCACCATAGCCAAGTCTAGCCAAGTTCCCCCATACCCACACCGTTGCCTACCTAGATAGCTGTGCTGCCAAAACTAGCCGGTATTTCTTTTTCTAAGCCGCTAGACGGTGTCGTCGGCGCCGCAATTCTCAAGATGGCGGCGCCGTTAAAGAAAGGGTTTGTAAATCAAACGCAAAATATTGCTTTTAGGGTGCGGAGCATTTCTTGCTCGGGTCTATGTCCCGCGGCGTCGTAGTCCGCACCCACACTACGCACGCGCAACTCTCCTCCTTCCCCTTCTCTCCAACAGCTGCGCGTTACTCTCTCCGCTCTCTCTCTCTACCAGCCGCCTGCACTGCGCGTGCGTTCGATTGTACTCACACAGCGCGAGCACGCGCAACTCTTCTCCCTCTAGTCTCCTCTCCTTCAAGTGTGAAAAAAAAGATAAACGGCGAGCGGCGAGCGTTCCGGGGCTTTCTCGCCGCGAGCCGCGACGAAGGCTCGCGTAGGGGGTAGCGCTAGGGTAGTCGGTGGCGCCATCTCTCGACGTCGGCACGCAACTGACTCCTTCCTCGGAACCAACACGATGCTCCGCATCACCCCATGGTTCCCCTCGGGAAGATGCGTGTGCTCTTTATCTTTCTCTCTCTCTCTCTCTCTTTCTCAGGTGACAACGAACATAGTTATTTCTCGCCGCACACCTTAAGGAAAGCACAAAGCAGTCGGCAAATATATCTCCCAGTCGTCTTATTTTAGCTTTCAGGACCAGAGAAGGAATGCACGGTGACAGGGGCTCTAAATCTCGACAAACACAAAGTTCGGGCCCAAGTTTACGGAGCGCGCTGCTTGGACTAAAACGACGATGACTTCACGCTTTTTGTCGCCGGCGTCCGATCGGCAGCGTTCCGCGAACCTTTCGGCCCCAACTTTGTGTTTGGCGAGTTTAGGGCCCCTGGAGAAACGTGGGGCTCCCCAACTATTCCGATCCCGACGCAAGAGGCCCATGGAGTCAAAGAACCCCATAATTGATCTCTTGGCTCGTTAAACCTCTTGACTCGCCGTGGATTTCTTGGCTATTCGATCTCTCGATCCTTATTGAACATATTGACGCGTTGCATCTTCTAGACTGGGCGGCCACGTGAGTGTTGGATATTTTGGCACTATAGGTGGATCTCTTGACCATAAACAGGCGTCCTCTACAGGGCAAGATGCCACTCGGTTTGGGAGAAAACAGGAAAACCGAAGGTGGCTAAAAAGGATCGAGCTTTTTGTTACATTCAGTTTCACACTAAGTCCGACCGCAGCCGACGCTACGATTTGACAGAGCCAATCAAGCAGAGCCAAAAAAAGTGCATCGTCGTCTTTGAGCGTTGACTATATAACCGGCTAAACCAAGCACGAACAGTAGATGCGCCATGGTCCTGCCTTTTGTGTTCTTTCTCTGCGCAATTGGTATACCCGTTGATATCAAACACAGAAAGACGACGATCAACGATCACGATTCTCGTGACTTATGCTCTCTTGGTGCTGCTTGATTGGCTTCCTGAATCGTAGCGATCGTCCGCGATCGGACACGTCATACGAAGCATATCTAAGGACTATATGGTATATACAATTTTTCAGCTTTAATCGTTTGGGCGAAAGTTGCTGAGTCATTGACCTGTGGGCTCATGCGCAGCGAGCGGTATTCCACACGAGAGAGCTAGTGCGCATGCCCAGAACGCGTGCTACAGCGAGGGTGTATACTTTTCCCCACAGCCGAGGTCAGCGGAGAAAGATATGGCTGCGCACGGAAGGCGGTCATTGAAATAGTCCACAGATAGGGTTTAAAGTCGATACCGCAGCGACGTGAACCGGGCGTTTGCAGGTGCCGACGGGGAGAGCGCCCCTTCTTTAAATCGTATCCTCTTCTTGTCAGTCAACGCAATAATACTGATACGTCGTATCTGTCACCAGGGGTCGCATTCGAATGCGAGGCGAGCTATGGCGAAATACGCGGGAAGAAGGATCGAGGGTGCAGCGGGTCTTGGCCCGTGACGAGGATGCCGCGATGCCGCCGTCTCAAATGATGGATCGACTGTTTGCTCTCGTCCGGGTCATTAGAAGCGGGTACGACGCCCTCCATCCCGCCCGATGTCGTGGTCCGCTCTCCGCTTTGGAAGCCCGAAAATCGAGGAGACCGACGTTTGTCCCGCGTCTTCTATGACCCTGCTGCCCTACCGGCGTGCAGCGGTGAAAGAACGAGATGTCGATCAATTTTTACATCAGCCAGTCGAACCAAATTTCCACACAATTTTTTTCTTGGTTTCGATGTCTCAAGGTACGCAATCTTGGCACACGTACTGTTGACGAAATACCTTGATATTTTCGGAAACTAAATTATAGCCTCGTTATATTAACTCGAGACTGGGCCATTGAATAAGAATGAGTAATGCAACAAACAATAAATTGCTCTTTCGATATTTATCTTTTCTTTCCTCGCCTTTGTGTTGCATATTTATGCGCCGAGAAACTGAGAGAAAGGAGACGACAAGAGCATAAATGTCAGAGCGCCGGGCTCTGATTGGAATGATTAGTGGGGAGACCTTAAGCTAGCTCCCTTGGTCTTCCACTGCACTCGTCGCACTCGTCAGAAGGCGCAACGCCGGCGTCCGGCGCTTGGTTCTCGATTTCGAACATGTTCGACGTGCAGTGGAGACAAAGGGAGATGCTGTGCATTAGGCCCACCACGAATCGCTCCAACCAGAGCTCGGCGTTTAGAAGTTCCAGCGCGCTTTCGTATCCACTCCTCAGCTTCTGGGAGCATTGACTTATCCAATCTTTTTAACCGCGAAATCCTGAATATCGCCGCTTGTAGAGGACACAAGGTTTTCATCCTCAAAACAAAAAGAAAGACATCTTTGAGAGTTTCACGGAAATTGCGTCTACGATGAGGGTGGTGAGGGTTTCATCGTAAGTGCGGGAGTAAACGTTCGTGCTACGAGCGGCTTTGAAATTATCTGATCAACCTGCTAGGTATAGTTTGGAAACGCTTTTCAGTTGCACGAACGCTCGAGGTGATCGGGTAGTTGTGGGTATGCTCTCCTAGGAGCGCAGAGGGCAAGCCCAGACTTTCCACAGCACTTTTTTGTTATTCACGTACGGCTAAAGACGACGAGGGAAGGCGCGGAAAATATCCCCATTTTTCTCCATCAGTTTAAGACGATAGCATATTTTTCTCGAGGCCCCATTCCGTTCAATATTGAAGCGAAACACTCGGAATGTCTAGGTTCCTACTCAGCTCTCGGAAATACTCAAGCGTTTTTGTATCGCAATGTTTTGTTTGTGTGTACGCTATAAACCACGTGAAAGACTGCTCTCTACTAAAGCTCTCATATTTGGCCGGTGCTCGGCAATTACGACGCACGAATATTACTTAATAACTGTTTGTTACCGGGGAAAAAATAAGAAAAAAACACCGGCTGCAGGAGTTTAGTTTGCCAGTGAATGGCGATATTGTTACCCACTGTATGATAAACTTGGCCAGTGCTGTACGACTGCTAGCCCGTGCATCACGTACCATGCTCATCCTGATCGAAGTGCGCAGGGGTGGCGATTGGAACCCAAGATCCCTGGGTACTGCAGCGCGTTGCGCTACACGTTCTTCGAGCTGCGGTCCGCTAACAGGCCTGGACACAAATTCGAAACGGGTTGTTGCTTAGCAGCATTTTTGAAAATTAAGCCCACGAAGCTATCAAAGACACTCGACGTTATTTAACATTCATATCGCCTCTAATGCACGTCGCGTGTGCAGAGAACACTCCGTGTTGCCGTCCATTGGCCCTTCCACCACCCGTTCTGGTCAACCCTCCCAATGTGCGTCCATCCACATGAGCCGCATCACGGTGCCAAAACCGTTTTCACCCCACCTAGAACGCGAAGTCCCTAACGCGAGACCCTGACTCTTCGCCCCTACCGACGATGGGACTTGCTCGAGACCCTCAGGGACCCTAACGGAACCCGAAGGGCCTCCCCCATGGTCTCCGAGGTCCCGAACGCGCGCGCCTCCCCCCGCTTCATTCGAGAGGGGCCCGCGCGGTTTGGGGCGGCGCTGGCGTCGCCTTTAGTACCGGCATCGGCGGCGGCTTTGGCATCGGCGGCTCGGCTGCTGTGCGGAGGCGCGTCTCCACAGAAAACGGAGGGACCTCCGCGAGTGTTTGGTCGTGTTTCGGGAGCAACGGCACCGGCGATCGGAGGCGCTCGCTTTCTCGTCGCCCGTTAAACGCGACCGGCACGCGTTGGGAAAGCTGTCTGTGTGCTTTGTTGTGGGCACGGTCCTTGTCGGTGCGAGAGACAGCACAGGGCCTGCCGCACATATGCACGTGTGTGCCACACGTCGTGGGAGCGGGGTGTGCGCGTGCGGTGCCGGTCATGGCAGGCCAGGACCGCCGCCACCGGTGCTTCTTCCGGATAATGACGGCCTCTTGGATTATCACGGCCGTGGCTGCCGCACGCAGTTCTGCTGAGATCCGTGAGTCAAATATTTTGATGTCGGCTTTCACCTGGAACATTATGTCAGGGGAGCGTGCTTCGGTTTCATTCCGCGCTCTCGGCGCTCGCAAGCCCTGATAGCTTTAAGGTCTGTTTATAATTGGAACGGCGAGAAAAAAAACTGCCATTTCGGCAAACGTTTTTTTTCCTTTTTTTATCTGGTAGAATAATATTTGAAGAAAGATATTGCCGGTTGGCGACGGCTTGAACACCCTAACTATTTGTTAACAAAACGATCTCGACCTTGTCTGTCTCCTGCTTCCTGAACCTATGTTAGGACAAAACTGAACAGATTCCAGCAAAAGTTACACTGGATGTTTACCCATTCCGGTAAGTGATTGGTTCGTTCGGGATTGGCTGTTGTATGGCATAATTACCACCAAAGATCTCACATACGCAGTGCCAGTTGGCGCTAGAAATTCTATATGAAAAAACTTAATCTCCCGGTCTCCCTTATTGATTAAGATATAAGCAACGCCTAATGCCTCATTCCCATATCGTTATGCGGCACATAAGCGCATTCATCAGTGAAAGATTCTCGGTAACTGGCGCATCATTATCTCTTTCTTGACGCTTCTGCTTATCATTCATTATGTAACTACATAACAAGATTTAGCGAGCGATTTTTATCATATCGCACTCTAGAAACCAGCTTCTTCAAATCGCGTACAATTTCTTCTTTTAAATCTTTGTATCAGCTTGTAGGAAATGTTTTAGGATCGACTAGGTGTAAGATCTTGCGCGTGAATCCACTCTGGTAACTCCGAAATGTGGCTTTCGAAGGATAGGTGCTTTAGATGTTCATTTGCGACAACGGCGGTCATCTAGAAACCAACTGCTCCATTCGAAGTTCGAAGATGCATCACTACGCTTGAGTTAAGAACTACCATTACAAAAGATCTATGCTTTCTCTAATCCATGTGTCGAAATCCCCTCTCAAAGTTTTTCAGTTTTTGTTTTTGTATTACGTTGTTTGCAAGCGGAAAATATAAAACAGAAGATAAACACTTTTTAAAACGATCGCAGGGATATCTAGCTGCAATCCTACGTCCAGTGTTAATCTCAATTTAGAGACATTAAACAAACGAGCAACAGTGGTAAAATTATATTATTGGCTCCCATTCACACAGCGGTTGGATGGGCGCACTAAATTCTAGACTGCAGTTTATTCGGAACAGTGTATTTAGACCCTGCGACCCGCACACCATTTCTCGCTCCATCGACGCGAAGGAAGGAGGTGCTCGTGAAAGAGCAACACGGAGGTCCCCGGTTGTTGTGTGGCGAAGGCTACGCGGAAGCAAAACAAGCCTCCTTTTCCGACGAGCGCACACGGCTTCATCGTTGCCCGTCGCCCCGCAAAACCAACAACGAACGAAGGAAATACAAAAGAACGCGAAAGAAGACCAACAGGACCATGCGCAACACTGGCGTGTCGTCGCGCGCGTCACCACCTGCTCTAGCGCGACAGCGGCTGCTCCCTCCAGCTGCCGCTCAGTTCACAAAACGCACCCAATCGGCGCTGTCGAAGGGAGCGCCAAGAATCGTTGTCGTCGACAGGCACCGCGGCGGCTATGAAACGGGCGTTTGACCTCCGACCGACGAGTGCGAAAGGGCGGAAGCATCTCCGAGTGCTTGGCGGCGTCGCGGAGAGCGACTTCCCGCTGTAGCGGTGGCCGCCTGACCCGTCAGTCGCGTGAGCAGGGCAACGCCTCCAGGTCGAAAAGGCCGCGGCTGTCACCGGGTGAATCACAAAAGGGTGCTGTGAGTGCGGGGTGTCCACCGCTTGGCTACAGGGGGTGGGCTGCTGCGGCGGACTTGGCCGTCGTGACTCTTTCCTTTCATGCGGGCTTGGTGAGGAGGTTTGCCCAAAGCGACGTTCTGCGTGCACTCACTCATTAATCGTCATTGGTAGACCTTCCGGGCCCTTTAGGAGTGATTCGAAAGGGCTTTGAGGAGCTCTGTATTTGTGTTTAATTTTATAGAGTAATTAGATTTCACGTCCAATTAAGAAGGGACTACAAACCCTCAAAAAATATATTTTGCAAAATGAAATTGTTTCTGAAAAATGTCCATATTTACATTCATTAATATCCAGAGAGTATTCCTAGAAAGTTTCAATTGTCGACACTGCATAGTTATTTTGTAATCATTTTTCTGTCCACCGATGCTATAAGAAAAGGTAGAGGTTCAAGCGGTTTGAGCGCATTTTTCTCCATTCCACTTTTTGGCATAAATTTCACTTTTAGGAAAACCATCGTTTGGTGACTAGACAAACGGAAAGGCTCACCAATCGTACTAGCCTGAGTGGAATTGAGTGGGCAATGCAACTGCCTGTTGAATTTCTACTCCGTTGGGCTTCTTTCTCTCGTCGTTTTTTAATTTGTGGGAGTTTTTTTTTATAAATATGTTAAGATTTTGTCGTCGACATGAAAGGCAACACATGTATTTGATTCTTCAGCACGACATTAGCATAAAATAAATTACTTCTTTGAAATTCCGTTTTAACAGTTGCAAGCTCCAGGCATTCTGATGAATATATAGTAAAAATAAATGGCTATTACATTAGTTTTCTAACGATATTTTTCCTAAAACAACGTTAGTGTGTTCCCGATGAAAACGACTAAAGTTATTTCACAATTATGTACAGAGATGAAACGTTGCACTGCATTCTGTCTCTCAACTGCCAGTGTAAATTTGATTCATATTAAAACCAAAGGTTCAAACGTTGTCCCTTCGGGGAGCGTTCTCCCCTCAGCAGGCGCTTAGTAGACCCACACTTCCTGCTTAACCGAACGACCTTGGTCTCGGAAGTGTATGCTCTATACTCTACGTGAGACGGTTAACGAAATCTTTGTTCGTAGGGTCAGTGGCGTAACGAGGGCCAGCGCCACCCGGGGCGGTAGCCCGCCGCGACACCCCCCCCCCCGGCCCGCTCTCGCGTCGCCCGCCGTGACACCCCCCCCCGCTCTCGCGTGGCCCACCGTGACTTCCTCCCCTCCCGCCTTTCGTGGCCCGGCCACGACAACCCCCTGAGCGCCGCACCCTGGGCGGTCCGCCCCCCGGCCCCCCCCCTCTTGTGACGCCACTGCGTAGGGTGCGGCGTAGCCAACCGCACGCAGCCATCTCCCGCAAGGATGCGAAAGTGCTGCGTTTTAGTTTTATGAGCCGATTGACCTCTTACGAACTCAAACAAAAATAACAAACCCGACATTCACGCTTCAAGATCGCGAAAAGCACAACGGCCAAGGACAAGTATAAGTGAACAGTTGTACTCGAGAATTTTCACGTATCGTTGGTGCTGATTGAAAAAAAGCAGAGTGTCATTCGAATGTGCCACGGGGCAAGGCAGATTCGAACGGACTGTGGGTCTTTTTCTTGTCGCCTGCAACGTCAGCTATAGGGAAGTGCGCACTAGGGGAACCCAGACCTCTTTCCTGGTACCGAAGGAAACACCGTGAGCGCTTGAGAACAAGTGCACGTTTCACGCAACTTATTGAGGTCGGATGTTCGACCTTAAGACTGACACATCGCACGTAGTAAAGTTTCAGCCTAAATTCTATGCCGCAGTCTCGCAGCTGACTGAGCACTATACTTGAGTCCGGAAGAGGAAATTGGATCGGAGTTGAATGAATGAAATAATGAATTGGTTTTATTTAGACACTAGGTCTAGGGTAAATAGGCAAAAGGCTGATTAACTCTGCCTTGACGTGGCCCTATCACCCGTTTACAATGTCAGCAGGCAAAAACAAAAACAGCAACATTAAATAAGTACAAGAATATACAATAGCACTTCAACCACAATCAACACAGCATATTTTGTGCAGAGCTTATACAATCGCCAGTGAATCCTAACACTTTGGAAATAAATGAAACAGGTAATACAACTCATACACAATGAAAATACCATCTAAAAGTATCTATCAAAAGTGTCGCGACAGAAGGTAACGGCTTTATACTAATTTTAAAGCTGTATTTTGATACAGAATCTGAGAATATTTCTCTTACAGCGGGATGTTTATTTAAAAAATCAGGTATTATGATAATTGGTGATGTCCATAATTTGTCCTAGACCAAGGTATTCTAGGGAACCATGTCGAAGATTGTATCGTGTATTGTTTAGAAGAAGTGCGTCAAAAACGGGTGGGGTCACTGATTATTAAACGTTGAGAACTATACTCCCGAAAGGGAAAGTTTAGGGGAAGCTCCATTCCCGTTCCCCCTTCAGAAGAACGGACTCTGGAGGGGAGGCGACCTCTCCAGCGTCCGCTCTACTAAAGGGAAAGAGAGGAGCTTCCAATTAAATTCCTCACCTGCCACCAAATGGAATCTCTTTTTCTTTTTTTCTTGCTTTTTAACCTTTAAGCGTGATTTATATTGACATTGCAGCGCTACTGGTACCGCGCATACGCCGATCTCGCAGTTTTTGCTCTCGACGGACTTTGTATGGATACTATAGCTGAATTAGAATTAACAAACCGTAAATGGACATGAAAGATTCTGAGCTCGATAATTTTATATTTGCAGACTGCGCCGGAATGTGTGTGTTGTTTACGACCGCGGCCTCTTCAAGCCACTTGAGCTGACTTACTCTTGTGTTGTGGGAGGATTGGAGGATGACAGGTAACAGTTTGCGGTCCTGTCGGGGTACCCACCGCACAGTTCTTAGGCATGGCACAAGAGAAAGGTCGGTTTCAGGTATAATATTAGAATATGCCGCCGTAGCTTCTAACTACGAGCGTCATTCGAGCTGGAAGTTTCCGAATAAGCTAAAGGTTGAGTCGCTGCAAACAAAAAACAAAGAGATACAGAAGACTTGACGTGAACCGCAGCACTGTTTCAGACTCAATTTGTTGGTGGTATATACATAACGCGAACGAGGCAGCTGAACCGACGTCCTTCAGCGGTATTCGGCGTGCGTCCCGCTTCATACTGCTCCAGTCGGTCCACAGTGAGAGCTCCCTCAGAATTAATGACCCGGTCAGAAGCACTGCACGCTCTAAGTGCCGGTGCTGGCTGATGCCTCACCGCAAACGCAGCATTCCACAGTCACTTGTGCCCTCGTGGAGAGGTCTCGGTTGCGCGCAACGTTACTCCTGCTAGCACTGTTGCACGCACGCAATCATCCGAATAAATATTCAGGTCCGCGTTTTCAGTTTTCCGCACGCGCTGCGCACGCCCACGCTCTCAGGATGGGCGTTGATCATAACCGCGTCCACGCCATCTCTTGTTCCCGTTTCGACGGACAAAAGCACACAAGAATTCACTTTGAATCGCTATTTTCACGTCGCTTACTTTGTTTCGCGTGCAGCGCTGTGAAAGCTACTATATATGCACGAAAGCGTGCGAAAAGGAAACGCTGCAGCAGACGGAGCCACTTTTGCCCGCGTCGGGGGGGATCGGTGGCCGAGTGGGCTGTGGCCCGCTCGGCGCTATAGCGGGCGATAGCCCACTACAGCGCACACCAAAGCTCGGAGCGCGTGGAGCGAAAAGCTCGCGCTGTCGCAGGACCCAGGGTTCCTGGGGCTCAACTACCGCCCCTGCCCGTTTCGATCTGGATGGGCACCGCACCGGCGTGCGGTCGTGTGTCGATCACTGCGTGGTGCAGGGTAAAGACGCCAGGCTCGCGGTTGTACTGCACTGGCTGAATTTCCCATCTACAGCTGGGAGAGTCGTCGCCCGTTGAGGCAGAGCCAAGTTCTGAGGCTGGATAAACATACACGCAAGCCGATCTTTTTGCCCGCGTCAGTAGCTTTCAGAGAGTTTTACGTTACATGAAACGGAGTTCGAACTCTTTCCGTACCATGGGAAAAGTGCGTGTTCTGTGTGGCATTTTGTTACTTCCTTGTTCACGGTAAAAGTCTATTGTGTGTTTACAATATGATGACAAACATGAAACTGAAGCTAAATAAATGTGCTTTTGAATGGAGCGAAACGTCGAAGCATTGAGACTTCAATTCTAGCGCTGTGTTTAAGTCGTCAAAATGATTTTTCCCCAAAATCGGTCCAAACTGGTTAAATGATATGGCTATATCTCGAAGCTGAGAGAAAGCGTTGTCATATGCCTACAACGGGTACATGAGAACTCACGAAAGGCGAGATATAATTATTCTCCTTGCGGTCCCTTAACGTTAATGAACGCCTTTGTCGGGGTAACTTTCTTTCCGTTGCTTCGTATCTCGCCTTACCAGCGGTAGCAACGGCTCATTTACTCACAATGATTCTTCGCACGATGTTTGAAGAAAACGAGATGTCCAACTTTTGCACCCTTTGTAGTACACGCTTACCTCAATTACGTGAAGGACACATGCGCTGGAAATACACAGGAATAGTCTTTCCGTGGAAATGTCAGTTTATACGGCACATTGGTGAATTCAGAAGTGCCGAAAACCACTAGTCCTTAGAGAGAAAGACAGAATACCACTAAGGGTCTATGGCGGCTCCCGCAGTCGGTGTCGACGGACACTTTAATTTATGCCGACGTTACGATGCGCTAACGCCGACACAATCTGTCTTCTGAGAAAGAAGCTGGCCCCGCACGCCGTTCACCCCTTGCACTAACGGCGTTCTTTTGTCCGCGAAACGAAGTGGTCGCTGCACGACCTCTCCGCCTCTTCATTGTCCGTTTCTTTCTCGCAGGTCATGACCTTTCGCGCCACATTTTAATCTCCGGCTCGTTGAGAGTATTTCTCTTTGCATACCTTCAACTCCGGCAAAAACTCCAACCGAACAAAATAGTAAACGAACATTAACTCTTTTATTTCCGCGACCACAGACCTTCCTCGTGTATAGTTTAGACCAGACTTGTACACGTTACCGAAAAATAGTAAGGAATTACATTTACAATTACTCAAGGCTAAATTGTAATTTATTACAATTACAATTACCCTCCCATAAAAGTAAGTGACCGTTACCCCCAAAAGTAATCCGTTACTTTCGTGGCGTTACTTTCAACAATATTTTCCTCAATTAAGAAACAAAGGGAAGAAGGTTATTCAAGTTCTTATTGTTGCCACCTGTTCCATTTATTGACCTTGAGTATTTTGAGCAACACCTGACTCTCGAAAGTCTCGTCAGACATTTTGCGTTATTTCTTACTCAATATGTCGACTGCTACGCTGAACACCCTTTGAACTGAGGCACTGGATGGGAGTGCCTATGTTGTGCCTCACGAATGTTTTATGCTCTGCATTGAGCTTTTTCAGCGAAGCAATGGAAGTACTATTTACCTCGAAGATAGAGCGAAGCTTCGTCATTGCAGCCGTTGCCTGATATTCGAGAGTTTTAGTAGAGTTGGTAACGGTAAGGGGATAATTAAATAATAAATAAGGTTTGGGTCGATATTCTTCTTCCTTTGGTTCTGAACAGGTCGAGCCTCGGTTGAGACGTTGGTGAATAAGAAAAAGTTTCCAATATTTAAATATAAGTAATCGAGAAAAAAACAACGGGACACTTATAACAACAATTAATTAGAACGTTGGTTAAAACAAGGAAATGTAAACGCACGTTTGCCATGTGTACCTTTCTTGGTGCCGTTCAAAAACGCACGGAGCACGGACCGACTGCAGTTTACTCCGGTGTTCTCCGGATAGACGTCCGCTGATGCCACGGGCAGCGAAGGGCAGAGAACTAAGTAAGCCGCGCTCCCGGGACACTCACGAGCTTCACTCTCTCATCAAGCCCAGAATATCAAGTCTACGTCAGCCACCATCATGTTTTATTTGTAAAAATATCTGCTTGAGATAAGATGCGTCCTGCTGGGGTAAAAACAGGAAGAAGAAAAAAGGAAGACTATTACCATTTGCGAAGTGCTCGCAAGAAGCTGACTCACAAAAAGGGTGACTAAGATGCAAATAACCTGGCTGAAATTCACAAATAAAGTGGGCCAACCCTAGAAGTTGGACTGCAAAAAAAGTAAGTAGCTTTTAAAACAGGGTCAAATAAGGTGAAAGAAGCAGAAAAAAATACATCCTGTTTTCTAAGAGATGATAAGTGTGCATCGACGAACGAGGATGCTTGTGGCAATAACACCTTCACATATTATCACACCTCTTTTAGTAAATTTTAGGGTAGACGGAGCGTTGTCTCGTGTTGTGACATTATAAAAATGGTCCTAGTCACTATAACCGAGAAGGACATTGTTAATTCTTGTCTGTGCACTTAGCGCCTTGAGCTTCTCGAAGAGGCATACAATCACTTGGTGTCTTCCTCTCCCCGCCTTCGATCGCAAAGAAAAAAACAAAGACACTAAAAAAAAACGGATATAACTTGCCCCCCCCCCCCTTTTTTTTTTGTAGAAATGTTTATTTGGATTTTTTGACATTGTTGTTAGGGTCTAAAAAAATAAGAATCAGGGGCTTGGTGTTGCAAAAAAAAAAAAGGCTTTGGGGAACTGAAGAGTGCCAAGCCTCCCTTTGCGCTGGTCGATTCGCGTGACAGTGTCACTGCGCTCAACTTTACCAAAATGAAAACGACATTCTCTTTAGAGGGGGGGGGGGGGGCTGGTCCTGAAAAAAATGTAACGGATTACAAGGAATCCGTTACGTAAAAAATGTAAGGGAATTACTTTAAAATTACTCAAGAAAATATGTAATTATTCCGTTACTAAATTACCGATAAATGTAAGGGATTACAAGTAATTTCGTTACTTGTAACGGATTACGTACAAGTCTGGTTTTGACTGCCGATTCGCTTTTGTTTTTTCCCCCCACAACAATCTGTTCTTTGTTTTTACCTCTTCGGGAGTCTGGTCTTTTCTCTCTTCATCCTGTTGTTGGAACCGATATTACTGAATGAACACCTACACACAGGACACGCAATGAGAACAGCTTCTTTAAATTCTCGGTCCAGGCAAGGCGCTGCGCGTGCATGCGTACGTGCGTACACGTGCGTGCGTGAGTACGTGAGTGTGCGTGCCTGTGCGTGTGTGTTTGTCTGTGTGTGTGTGTTCGCCGCCTCTTTCACTCTAAAGATGCCCGTGTTGGGAGAGGGCCAATATAAGTGCACCTTATTAAATAGCCACCCCACCCGTCGTTTCGGCCTCCTAGACACGCCGGAGCGTTTAATCTCGCCGTTTCTGCGAAGACGACGATGCCTGCGCTTGTTTCGCTCGGTCTGTCGCTTCGCCTCTTTTTTCCGAGAAACAACGGGGCGTCTGCTGTTCTTTGATGACTACGAGGCCGCCATCATGCGCTTCTCTGAGCAGGCTGAATCATATCCCAGCTTTTCTTTTTTACTATGAAAGTGAAAGTTCATTACCGCGCTCTGTTTACTCGCGTGGCGATGCTCGCTTTATTAGAACTTTTCAAAGTCGAACACATTCATTTTTCCACGTGCACGTCTTTTCTGTCTGTCTCTCTCTCTCTTTCTCTCTCTCTCTCCTTCGTCCTTATTTTGACTAGCCGTGTCAACATACAGCTTCCGTTATGTCTCGATCTCCTTCCCTCTTGTACGTACGTTGGCGCTTCGTGAGAGGCAGAACGCAAACGAACTAACCAGAGGAGAAGGGAGAAGGAGAGCTTTGTCACTTTTATCCAAACAATTCAGTAAAGGGTTCTGTTTCGCCTTGCAATCACAAGACTGATTAAGGAGCGTTCTGATGAAAAGGATAAAAATATAAGAACAAAAAAAGGAAAACTATAATACGGCGAAACAAGCGGAAGTGTCTGGTAACGCACAAGAATAAGTTGCTCAATTTTCGGAAATCTGGTTTGAATGCACGACTGGCCCAATTGCATAGGTTTAAATTTTCATAACATTCATCCGATCCTACTAAATGGTAACAAAAACATCGGTTAAGATTTTTTTTTCTTTTTTTTTTATATATATATATAGGGTGTTTGAAGTGACGGCCCGATCTAAAATGGACCGTAAAAATCGACGCCTGCACGAAGGGAGTCTAAACTTTTCGTCAAACGTGTGCATTTTATAGGTCTGCTGTATTTTTCTTTGTAAAATTACAAAGCGCAGCTTTCTTTTAAAAAAAAAATAGGGTCAAAAGACCTTCCACGGTTAACGACGGGTGGCGACGCAGACGACAGAGCCGAGTGGCGCGGCGCGTTTGGCGTACGTATTGGTAGATGGCGCTACCTCCTTATCGAGACTGTTCGCGAGGACCGTAACATACTAATATGAATATAATATTTTTGTAGTGTACACTTTGGTTTAAGAATAAATGCGGATAATAAAAGCAACACTTTAAGTTAAAAAGAAAAAAACACGGTTGCATAACGACGGCGTTTTTCCTGCCGACGGATTTCGTCAGTGTCGTATGCTTTCTTTCGTTGGTCGGTTACACCTTCCGACGCTGCTCCCTACGCCATCTATCAATAGGCGCGTCAAACGCGCTCCGCCACTCAACTCTGTCAGTCTGCGTCGCCGCCCGCCGTTGACCCTTGGAAATGTTTTTGGCCCTAATCATGTCTACGAAAAGGGAGCTACGGTTTGTAATTTCAAGAGAAAAAAAAACGGACCTCTGAAATATACTTTTAACGAAATGTTGAAATCAGGCACGTATCCAGGGGAGGCCCACGGGGCCCGGCCCCCCCCCCCCCCCCGAAATCTTTCATTCTCCTGGGACCTCCCTCTCCCCTCCCTCTCATACAGCATTTTGTCATGGGTGGCCCCCCCGCCCCCCCCCCCCCCCCCCGAAACAAAATCCTGGCTACGTGCCTGGTTGAAATTGCTACGGGCAGGCGTCGATCTTTACGGTCCATTTTAGTTTGAGCCTGGTGACTTCCAGACACCCTATGTGTATACATATCTATAAACGTTATGCACAGAAACATTCTCAGTACAGCTTAATCGTATACACCGGGCGTGTAATAACACGCGGTATGCTGCAAAAATAAGGAAATTAGGAAATTAGACATACCATATGCATTACCTGCAAACTTTGCAAGCCCGCAGCAGTTGCCGGTCTGGTAATAGGCTACGTCGTTGTACCATGGATAACCAAGTTGACAACACCGTACTGTCTTTTTTATCCAGCCGGAATTCTGGGTCACAGAACAAATCCATTCAGACTACCCAGGTAGCACGCCAGAGGAATGCCCAACTTGGGCAAAGGTCTGGCAAACATAAGGGCCCAACTTTGGCGCAGTTAGGTTTTTGCACCATGGCAATCATCAGTGCCAAAGTACGGTGCCTAACTATAGCCTTACTTGGGCGATCCTCGGGCATGCCAAAGTTTGGCTCTTCTCTGGTACGCCAGAGGAGTGCCAAAGTTGGTGCCATACTTGAGCCATAACTGCCAGAGCAATGCCGAATTTGGGTATTTCAGACATGCCAAAGTTTGGCGTTGCTCTGGTCTGCCAGAGGAGCGCCAAAGTTGGTGCCATACTTCAGCCGTAACTGCCATAGTAAATCCTAATCTGGGAATTCGGGGCATGCCAAGGTTTGGCGTTTCTCTGGTCCGCCAGAGGAGCGCCAAAGTTGGTGCCATACTTGAGCCATAACTGCCAAAGCAACGCCGAATTTCGGTATTTCGGACATGCCAAGTTTGGCTTTTCTCTGGTCCGCCACAGTTCTGCCATAGTAAGTGCCAGACTTTAACCCCTAACTGCCAAAGCAACGCCTAATTCGGGTTTTTGGCTACGCCGAGTTTTGCTTTTCTCTGGTCCGCTACAGTTGTGCCAAAGTAAGTGCCAGACTTGAGCCATAACTGCCAAAGCAACGCCTAATCTGGGTATTTCGGACACTGCCAAGTTTGGCTTTTTCTCTGGTGCGCTACAGTTCTGCCAAAGTAAGTTCCAGACTTGAGCCATAACTGCCGCAGTAAATCTTAATTTGGCGATTCGCGGCATGCCGAAGTTTGGCTCTTCTTTGGCTACCCACTGAAGTGCCAAAGAAAGCCGAGAGGCCTCGCCGAAGTTTAGGCGAAGAGCAGTTTTTGTCGAAGCGTGTCCAACAAACACATCACAAAAATTCCACGAACTCCGGTGAAAAAAATGGCTGTTACCAAAAAATTGGCATGGACGTATTCCGGCCCTTTACGACGACAAAACACGGCCGCGTCTGCAACGCACGAAAGCAACAGAACACTGAAGAGCGCATTTCGAAAACCGGACCTACGTGGCCCACCCATTTCTATAACTAGGCAAACGACGAAAACAACAGCCCAGAGATCCCATCAGCGTGACAGAGAGAGTCACGTGCAAACAATTTTGTCCAAACGTTTTAGTCCTACGCTTCCTACGCAGAGAGGTCACGCTTTTCGCTCCACCTTTTTGATTTGCTTAAAGCGGCAGTCTCGCTCGCTGACCGCCACACTGAAGACAAGACACAAAAGCAGGTGGGGAGGATTTGCAAAAGGCGAGGTCGAAGGGACAACAACAACGCAGCTAAGCTCCCTCGGCATTTTCGACGCTTTAGAGTAAAAAAAAAAAAGACAACTCATAAAAAAAATCTGCTGTACAGCCAAAGCTACAGGGGAGAGAGTGTATCCCGACCTGTTCTACAGTAGGAACATAAGCGACGGGGAGTCCCAGCCCTTCTTTGGAAAGAAATGGAACGGAATGAAAGGAAAGGCGGCTTCTGCCGGTGACCTTGTCGCCTTGTCTAGTCTGTCAGCGTTCGGCTTCTATTGTGGGCCTCAGAAAGATAATCTTCTTTCTTGAGAGCGAAATGGAAGGGGTGCTTATGTTTTGCGGGCTTGTCGCCACCCGATAGGCTTCAATTATTTCTCTCCCGACTCGCTCACAGTGACCTCCCATGGCTGTCGTGCCGGCGAAATTAGGAGCGCAACCGGGACATTTCCTCCCGTGAATGACGATCGGGTGCTGAGAATCCGAAGCAGCTCTTTCGGCGTCCATTTGATGTTCTCGGAGCCGGTCGTTGAGGCATCGCCCCGTTTGCCCGATGATGTACCTGGCCCCGTAGGACAGGGGGATCGCGTACACTTCCTCCGCTTCCTCTCCTTCCCCCAAGATTTCCCTTTCCCGAACTCCCACGGAGCGGGCGGGCATTGAGCTTGAAGCCGAAAATAAATGTTGTTGAAGTTGAAAGATTGCCCTGTCTGTATCGTCCCTTATGTGTCTCCACTTTCTAAATGTCCAGAAAGCACCAACACGCTAAAATAGAACAAGTTCCAGGATTTCATTTTAATTCCCCAAGTGTGATGCGGGAGCGGCGCCACGGAGCCCCGGTCGTTTCCGCTCTTTGTTATCGCTAGGATTTGACGGTGCCCACTCACAACGCAAGACACGCACAGAGCCACGCTCGCTTTTGCAATGCGCCGCCTAATAATGATATCTGTTGAGGAGACGTACGCACATCGGTCTCGTGCAGCGCTAGCTCGATGGCAGCACTTTCTGTAAAGGCGCATTCACACCGAGGATGTAAGCAGTCGCGCGATGCGACTAAATCGCATCGCAAAAAAAAAAATAATTAGATGATCACTCTTGCGTGCGCGATGAGCGAGTCCAACACCTTCGTTGGCGAGTCGCTTCTCAAAAACTCTCGCTCCGAACGCCGTTGATTGGCTCAGCCTCTCCGCTAATAGATCGCATCGCAAAAAGTCGAGTCAGCAAGCGACTGCTCAAATCGCGTCGCTTTTTGCCGGCGCTGGTCGCTTTTGCGATGAAAGTTATCGCGCGACTAGATCGGATCGTCGGTGTGAACGCGCCATAATGTCGAACCAGTCTCACGGCACGTCCCGATATTAGCGTGTGTACCTACGCGCGAGTACAACATCCGGCACAATTTGCGTTTGCAAAGCCTGGTCCAGCCGCGTCAAAACGTTCAGCCAACCTTTGGACTGGAGAAATCAAGAGACACCCAAAATAAGATAAAGTGGCCAGCCGAATGAAACTTGATTTCTGTTTAATTAAGATGAAGACCACCCGCGTACATCAAATACCTCATCAGCCGAACTCCAAGGCAGTAAGCCTAGTTCTGGCACTTGTTTGGCAACTTTGGCCCGTAGCTGCCAGATCACAGCCGAACTATCGTGAAGCGAAGCCTAACTTTGGCACTTGTTTGGCGACTTTGGCCCGTAGCTGCCAGAGGACGGCCGAACTATCGGGAAGCGAAGCCTAACTTTGGCACTTGTTTGGCGACTTGGGCCCAAAGACGCCAGATGTCAACCGAACTACATAGTAGTAAGCCTAACTCTGGCTCATCTGTGGCGATTTTGGCCCGAAGGTGCCGGATGACAGCCGAACTATCAAAAAGTGAAGCCTAACTTTGGCATTTGTTTGGCGATTTTGGCCCAAAAATGCCAAATATCTGCCGAACTACTGGGCAGTAAGCCTAACTTTGGCATTTGTTAGGCGATTTAGGCCCAAATATGCCAGATTAAAGCCGAACTACCAGGCAGTGAAGCCTAAGTTTGGCACTTGTTTGGCGAATTAGGGCCAAAATACCCAGACTGTTGCCAAGGGAGGTCAGGTTTGGCTCTACTTTGGCTTCTTCGGCCTTTTCAATGCCCTAAACTGCCAGACAAAAGCCAAGTTTTGGCCCATAACTCGGTGCTACCTGGGTAGGTATTCAAAGGTGAAAACGCTGAGTTCCATTTTATTTTATGACCATTAACCTAATAGCCTTCAATTAAAATACTTTATAGTGAAAACACTGTTCTTTGAATAAACGGGACACGACTGGACGTGAGAGCTCCTTTCACGGAAGCACAAGGCGTACGATCGCAGGTTAGTAGGAGCCAGACAGGCATGTGCACATGGATGCAGCGGACTGGAGAAAATCATTATAAATCCCCTCGTCCATCGGACATCTCGTTCTTTATCGGTGTGCGCGTAGCCGTAGGCGGTAGCCACCGCGTTCGCAGGTTTCCCCGTTGATTAGAAACAAGCATAATGCCATTCAGGTGGTCTGAGAATGTGAACCCCCCCCCTGTCCCGGGTGAGTAAATTAAAAATACATTGGCCCAATTTTTTTTATTTTTTTTTATTATCAAGTGAGCATCGACCGCCGGGCAGGCCAGCGCCGTGCTGCGGGGGTGTGCTGGCGATACGGAAGAGATTATAGGCGCGTGCGCATAAAGCTCTTTCCGCTGCGAGCGTCGTCTGTTAGAATATTCCGTTGCCCGCACACAACACCTGCTCCTCATCTGCTGTCAGAGCTAACCGTCTTTAAGCAGAGACCCGAACAGCGCTTTGCCTGCGTGATGCTCCTCAGGTGTAGCATAAATTGCGCGTCATTGCGCCACTGTTTATGCTGCGCAAGACGAGTATCACATCAGCGCGCGTCTTCAGACATTTGTTCTAAAACAGATAAGAGAAGCAGAAAGAGAGAAAGGACAGAGAGAGAGAGAGAGAGAGAAGTGGGCGTTGGATAAACAATACAATAATGTCAATCAGTGCCCTGGGCTCATTTGCTACGGAGCAGGAGCTGTGTGCGGTCAGCGGATTAGCCTAGCAGACGACGCTAGCACCGGAAAGATTTTGTGCGCACGCGAATAATCTCTCCCGTATCGCCGCACGCCTCCGCGGCACGGCGCTGGCCGACTCGGCTGTCGACGCTCGCTCATTATTAAAATCTTGGGCCACTGTGCTTTATTTTCAGCTCTAAATGGCATAATGACAGTAACACTGAACGTGTGGTCTTACGCCGTGTCACACTGCTACTACATCATACAAAGACAGTCTGCGATAGAGATTTGAACGCGAGTCACCGCGAGATCCGTGCTTCGAATGCCGCGTGGCAAAGAGTTAAAAAAAGTCACACGCCATTTGAACCACGGATATTGTGGTGACCGTGTTTGCGTCAGGCACGTATCCAGGGGAGGCCCACAGGGCCCGGGCCCTCCCGAAATCTTCCATTTTGCTGGGACCCTCTCCCCTCTCCCTCATACAGCATTTTGTCATGGGCGGGCCCCCCTGAAACAAAATCCTGGCTACGCCGGTTTGCGTACCGTCTTTTGTATGATGTGTGACCAGCGTGACCCCGCTTTGCAGAGAGCAAGATAGGTTTTGTTGAATTCATTCCTCGCCACGTTTATGGTCCTTTTGGCTTTTTCTGTGTGGCATGTTAAGAATGATAATGATAACGATAGTTCTGAAACGCTAAGCAGGAGACAAACTCACATTCGAGTCGTCACTGGCGTTCAGTTTCGGACAACTCTCGACATCGGAGCGTGTCGGAAAAGCTCCTATTCATGGTTATTCCTTGTATGCTATCTCGCTGTAATCTTTGGGCACTAGTTCAAAAGCAGCAAATAGAGATAAGAGGTAAAGGCAAAAAAGTGGCGAGGATAGACATTCCACTCACGTAGCCGCCAGCCACTTGGCACGCAGACGAGGCGGGACTCTGCTTGAACACGAGACACTGCATCACGCTTTATGTAGGCCTCTGTCGGAAGCCTGGAGATTAATCATGCTGACGCCTAACGACGGTTAGAGTTCTGGCTTCAGCACGGTGCGGCATGCTGCCGTGTTTTGAGAAAGTCGTACTTCGCATGCGAGGGGGCGCTTCCTTCGCCCCAGTTTAAGGCCCCATCGGAAAAGGGGAGAAGAGTGTGGCGGAGGTCCGCCCGTATCAATCGGAGAGAGCCCGGAACGCCGAGCGAGGCACTGTCAGTCTGTGCCGCCCGGTGACACCTCGACAAATGACGTCCGCGGGAACGACTCGGGAACCCAGGCAGCGCCACGCCCTAGAGCTGAGTAGCCCAATTTGTACCCCGGACTTGGGGAAGGGCTCCCGATTGTAGTCTTCCCGTGTTACCCGAGGGAGAGTTTCTGCCGCTTTCTGCTCACATAAAGGTAAGCTCTTCCCTTGCCCAGAAATGCTTCCAGTCAGCAACGAGGCAGTCGGGTTTCGGGAGATTCGGTGCGATTATACTCACTATTTTAATGAAGTGAATCGAAACGTGCTTTAAAGATGTTCTGCTCCAAAGATTAACTGTTACTTATTATGCACTGGGAAGTTGACCTCCAAACTTCGAGTTGTGTGCCCTATAAAAATTGTAAACGCTCATTGAATTTTCTCGCGCACTGACTTTTGCAAAGGGAATATAGAAATCTGGCACAGAGTTGCCTGCTTCAAGCTTGGGCTAGACAAGCTGTTAAGCCTTCCGTTCGCGAGGTACATCGTGGGTTCCAGCGTTGTTCACCACGCTGATTCTTCTCAGTTCACAACACACAACGAGGGCGACACGGCAGTAAAACGCGCGCTGCGGCTTTCGGACATTTTGGACCTCGATGATTACTGAAGTGATGGGACCAGAGCCCGAACGGTCGCAGCGCAGTGCCTGGTGCAAGCCGAGCCATGCCTGCGGTGATTTGTTCCAACGAGTGGTTAGATATCTCGTCGTAGTATCTTGGTATATAACAATTTAACGTATCGATTTAAGAGCTGTTTGCTTTCATCGTCGTGTCGGCTTCATGCTCCAGCATCGAGAAATCAAGTCAAGCAACATAGTTCTTGAGATTTACTGTTCGATAAGTTTGTACAACAAATGTATTTTGTTGTTGTTGTTTTATTTCTTTGTTCGATTTTTCTTTTTGCCCATATTTCCTTTAAAAACAAAGCTGCAACGAGAGCGTTTTGCGACTCCGTGAAATTCGGTCATTTTGGCGTGAGAAAACCAACTGCATACCTGGAAAGGAATGCGTCCAACAATGTCCTGGGCCAAGAGAAGTCCGCGTTGACCAGAATGCTGTCTAAACGAACTCTCCGGCTTCCTGTGCGCTCACGCTCGTACGCGCGCACGCCGTATAGCTTCCCGGCGTGGCCACCCTCAGCGCCGTGAAGAGGGACCCGGGTCATCCGCACTGCCTTATGAACACCGTCCACAGCGGCCACACCACCCGTCACTGCAGCCGTTAACGAGTGCGTCCAACGCGGACACAATTACCGCTGTACCCACCAGGCGCGACTGCCGACCTCGGCGTCCAATTTTCCGATGCAAGCGAGCGGAGAATTCTCGCGCTGCATCTAGCGGTCGACGGCTGAATCCGGTGCCACCAAGTGAGCTGCGCTTAGAACGGACCCGCCAGAGACAGCAAGTGCGCCTTGCATGGGCTGGGACAGACGCAACGCAGCTCGTCATGTCGCGACGACATTTGAACGGCAGGAGATGCGCGTTTCCTCTTGTCGCGAGACTCAGATGACAGGCGATCGCTGCTTGTTGGCGACCATGGCCAGCGTACACGCAGTCGTTACTCTGGAAGCGTAGCCATTCAGTGATTAGCTGCACGAGAGTGCGGGTTGAGCGCCAGCGCACACGGGCCCTGCAGGTCTGCAGCCAACGGCAGCAGCGGACGCACTGCAATGCAGTTAGGATGCCCCAGCGCAGCGCTATGCCGCGGCGCTGGCACCCGGCCTGCGTTTCCGGGGCTCAGCATTTTAGAAAGGTAAGCCAGGAACAGTAGCCATCGGCGCGAAGCCGTCTGTTCTCCCCGTCACGCCGGTGCGTGTCTGCGTGGAGCATCCTGAGCCGCGTTCAAGTTATTACGGCCGAGACGGCGTGCCCAAGCTCCTCTAGCGCGGCGCGGGGAGACGGGGGTCGACCCTCAGTCGGCACCTAGAGCTCGCCCCGATGCTACCTTATCAGGAAGATATCGTGTGCAGGTCGGCGAACTGCCCGTGACAACTGGATACGTGAGCAGCTCTACACAGGTTTCCTGACCCGAGAGGTAAACGAGAACAAAACTTTTACTTGGATAAAGGAACATTATCTTCTTCAGTCTGAGGATTGTGGTGTTCGGCTTAGAGTGTGGAATTTTTGAGAGAAATGCCGGTTCCTCTTCTGGAAATTTAATATAACGTCCTTGAAGACAACGTGACTACAGTGAGCTGGTTAATATAAGACATTCTACAACCTGAGAAGGAAGTTTAGTAAAGAGGGACAAACACAAACGTATGATGTTGTAGTTTGTCCCTCTTTGTGAACCCCCGTCTCGGGTTGTAGATTGTGATATAACGTCCCTTGGCCACTTCGTGCTCGAAATGCAGAAAATGTGCTCTGCGTAAATTCTGATTATCTCCTTTTGTTCTCACTTTACCGTGTGAGGTGTTCAATGAAGCTCACTTTCGAAAACAATTGAAGCTGATTTCGGTATGACGCGGATATCTAGGATATATTTCATGAGGGATTAAAACTGCTTGTGCCCGTTTAGATGTGATGCCACCGCAGGCGTGAAAGTTTCAGAATATCGGGTAGGTTCAAGAAAGCCTTCTGTAGACGGCCGGATTTAATCTACGATCGAGTGCGTGCAACCGCAGGGCAGAGTGTGTGAGGTCTGAGAAGGCTAGCAGCGACGTCGAATCGATCGTCTGGAAGACTCCTCCCTAAAATTCACCATTACCCACTGGAAGACGTTCGACGCGACTATAATTGAAATCCGACCAGCAAAATATGTTCTTTTTTTTGCGTTTCCTGGCAATGCGTCATGCCTTTATGCAGAAGAAAGGCCGTGAAAACAGT
>JAZHYW010069771.1:0-13326 GCA_037355805.1 Ixodes ricinus
GTACGCCGTTCCAGTTGCGTATTGCTATGCTTAGGATTCGATCGGCGATGATAGAAACACGTACAAAACAGGACGTACACCACGATGGTGCGCTTTTGACGCTCTCTGATTGGTGCCTTCAGCTGTTCACGTCGCCTGCGTCTGGACTTAAGGTGAAATGAAGTATGGACCAACTCAACTCAGTGACGTCACGCCACCGCGGTGGCGCTGCTGTCGGTACTGCGCATGCGCAGACGCTTCGCTCCTCCCGAATTCGGTTTCTGCGCATCGCGCAGTGCCCACACCTGGTGTGGGCAAAGCGGGCTCCTTTGTAAACACTGTGGTGGTGTGTAGTACAGCAGTGACTCTACCGTGCGCAAAGAAGCGCGGCTGTCTTGATTTTGTAGCTGTTGTTGCAAACTGCAGAAGTGTAATAAACAACGTTGAGGAACTTGCTGGTCTCATTGAGCTTGTCTGGGCTGATATAATATTCGGAATGAAGCCACTGCAACTCGTCTATTGCAGATAGTCAAGTCCACAAAAATTTGCTACTTTTGGTTTTAATATTTGTTAATATCATTAAGTATCTTCTTCTGATTCATTATTCATCGTTGTGTTCTGTATAAGAAGTGTCAAAAGAATAATGTCCCTGAGTTACAAAAGTAATTAGACCGTATTCCTACTTTGTGTTCTAAAGCAAAAAAAGAATTTGAATACCTAAAAGTGTGCATTTTTGTTACAAAGAAAATAAATTGAAGATCAGTATCATATAAATAACAATCAACTAAACAGTCAACTTACACAAAGTCTAGACGTTATTTTATCCACTGATTATTTATGGAATGCTAAAGTGGATGATGTGATGAATAAGCCAGTAGGGCGCTGAACTCTTAGAAAAATTCAAAGTGTCCAGAAACTGCTTTAAAAAATACTGCCTATCTCACATGCGTCAGGCAGACTTTAAACTATACACTGTGCCGTTTGGGACCCTCTACAAAAAAAAAAAAGACTCATAAACTGCAACAAATACAGAATAGAGCTGCTCGGTTTGTCTTGAAGCGCTATGGGCGGAAAGACAATGTTACTAAAATTAAAACAAAAATTAAATTAGAGTCAAGGATTCTATTCGACGAACAAAAGTGCGATTAAAATGTGACACATTATTTAGCAAAAAAGAATCATGCTTTCAGCAATGAAAAAGACCATATTGTATATATAAATCGAACTGATTATGTCTTTAAAGTCAGGGAATGCCAGCCAAAACAAACATTCCTTGTTCTTTCTTTTTAAAATCTGTTATACAATGCATTTAATATCTTTGGTAAGTATGTCTGCTAATGAAGCTTGTTGTTGTTGTCGTTGTTGTTGCTGTTGTTGTTGCTGTTGTTGTTGTTGTTGTTGCCATGTAATTCCCCTACTGTAACACGTTCGGGCAATTCGGGGCAATTTCTGAATAAAGAACAAAAGAAAAGAAGAAAGAAAACCGTTGCGGCGCGCGCGCGCACGTTTTCAGTGGGAACATTATCCGAGCAAACAGCAAGGCTTTCCTCCTCACCAGGTCGCTATCGTATCCTGCACTCCTTTGCATTTTCGGGAGGTCGGAAACTGTCAACAGCGGCGGTAGCTCTGACGACAGCCAGCAGGGTACGTGACGTCCCGCTCTACGTCATGAGCACGCTCCGAGGGTTTGTACAAGGGCGCTAGCCGAGAAGTGCTCCCCCCCCCCCCCCTCCCAGCCCCCGGGACAAAAAAAAAAGCGCGTTCCAAGGTGGGCCAGAGACAATGTGAAGACTCCCGCTTCCGTGCAGAAAATGGTGTCCAAAACAAAAAGCCTCTTCTGTGTGGGTAGCCCTTCAATTAAGCAGCAATACGTAACGGGGGAATCGATGTCCGAATGTGCTTGCGGACCGCAGCTCAAGCGCGTGAACCGAAAGCTCGCGCTGCAGAACCAGGGGTTCTGGATTGCATTCCCAACCCCTGCCCGTTTTGATCTGGATGACCATATCACCGGCGTGCAGTCCAGTATATCACCGTGTAGTAATGCGTTAAAAAAGCAGGCCAACAGTATTGTTGCACTGGCTAAATTTGTCATCTGCGGTTGAGACACCAGACGCCCGCCGAGGCTAACTTCCGGCTGTCTAATGATCATACACGCAACACAATTATTTATACGGAGCGCCAGTGCCATCGGAAGCTCGCGCCCTGACGTCGATGCACGCTCTTCAGTGTGCACTAGGAGCCGTACCGTGGCCGCGGTAGCCAGCGCTGACGCCGCGCAAAAAACATCCTATTGGTCTAGAGTTATCGTAATACCGTTCCGGTCGTCGCCATGCGGAATGGGAACGTACAGCGAATTAACCTTGGTGCCTCTGACTATCGTCACCATTGTTTGCTTGTTTTTTTCGTTTTTGTTTGAGCAGCGTGGCATACAGATGGCGGTTGACTAAAACGTGTATTTTTTTTTAACATTACCTGCCAGTTCCAGTGTACGATAACAGTAGTAGAATAACGTGATGACAAACGCTTTAAAGAATCACAGGGTGTTCCATACAACCGACATGATTATGATCATATCCTTAGCAAAAGGCAATTGCACTTCCTTTTTGAGATGTAACTTTAAGCGCACACTGAAAGCATTAAAACACCCTTTGTTTTGTTTTGATTTCTTTGCTTTTCTAAAGTTGTTGCTATTACGGAACTCAATAATTTGTTCACTATTCTTCCACGATTTTCAGACAGCTATTTCTTGTCGAAATACATCAGGCGAAAAGTTTCTGCATAGAAGATTCATTGCAGGCCGAAAACGCCAATGTCTGCATTAGCAGGTGCAGTGATTTCTTTTCTGGAACGGTGCATAAAACATTTACGGTGATTAACAGAGGGTGGTAGTTCGTTGAAAATAATTTTGGGGGCCATGGGAACCCAGCTCTGAATTTGGAGGTAAAGCAAAATAGTCGAATTTGTGCCAGTGAGCCTTAAGGATGTTGCCAAGTCAAGCGAAGCTGTTCTTACATGGTAGGTATGGTGGATATTCCCATTTGCTTTCGGGACATGACTTGGGCCTGGCACGATGCGTCTCTGGTCAGGCAGTTTAGGGTCGGCGCCAAATTCTGCCGGCTCGTTGACGTCCTGAAAGGCAATATGATTAGACATCGAAGGCCAGAAATTTAACATTCAGTAAGTGTTCATTTGCACAACATACACTCTTGGATAAAGAAATAAGATATTTAAATATTAATAGAGAAAAAAGGTTATTTTATTATTCAAAAAGATGATCATATATCGAAGGTCAAAAATATAACATTCAGTAAGTGTTCGTTTATATTACATACACTCTTGTATAAAACAGTAAGATGTTTTAATTTAATCGGGTAAAAGGTTATTTTGTTATTTTATATTTTATACCAATGACTTAAATGGTTTGAGGATGATGAAACAAAAAAAATATGGTTGGGACAGTTATATTTACAGACGTCCGGTGCCCCTTAATAGATGTGAAACGGATAATGCAGAACTGAATAACCTGATCTTCAAATCTGTAGTGAAATATTCGTATGTCACCTGGAGTCAATATTATTATAGCTCCGGAGACCGGCATTGTTAGAACAGCTTTCTGTGGTGTACCATAATTAACATGTCCCATGACGGACACTTCTATAATGTACTTGGAAACACCTACAGGTTGGACAGCCCAGAAGCGCGTGGCACGTGTCTTAAATAAGATACTTCCTCCTTCATTGAGCTAAAAGGCTGCACTAGAATTCGGAAACGTACCAGAAATATTGCGCTGAATTCGGTGATCGTTCCCCTGATACTCTTCGATCAGGTTTTTCCACCAGTTCCGCGTGCAGTTCTTGAAAACGTCTGGAAACGCTGACAAGCCAGAGGGTAACCCCTGGAAGCAAGACACGGTTTCAATATTCACTTCAGGCGAGGTTGCATCACCGAGGAACCGACTGTGGTTCCTCGTTCCTTACCTTTGCTAGAAGGACGGCATTGGTATTGAGTACAGGTGGATTGTCTCTGTCGCACAAAGACGTCCTGAGGCAAGCTCCAGTTTTGTACGGAGCGTAGACTGTCCTGTTATCGGCGGCGATGGCGGGATTCTAAACCATTCAAAAGAGGTGAGTGTCATCATCTTACACCGCTTCATAAGGCGCTAAGAAACAATAGCGAGTTGTATAATAGCATACCAAAAACTTTGCGTACGCAAAAGAAACAAAGTGTCGCCAACATGCTTATAATTAAAAAGGCGGTTTGGGCTCGGCGCACGCGCAGGATCAACGACGCTTTTCTTTGGCGCGCGCAAAGCATTTTGGGTACGCCTTTTTAAAACTTCCTAATTACAGAGAACACTCAATAGATTGGATTCTGGACAATCCACACAGGTGTCAGAAGACGCAGCCCATCTGCTGTTCACGACAGCGACCAGTGATGTCCACCAAATTCGTTCCGTCTTCAAAAGTTTAAAGAATCACTGCAGACACATCATCGGCAAAGAGTGACGGTTCAGGTTACATTGCAGAGATTTCCAGAACCAAGTTGGAAAATATACTTGCACGCCTGCTAACTTCTGAAAATGAGAAAGCATCGCAGTAAAACCACGTAAACTGACGGCACATCAGAGCAAGTGTGGTGACGCGTGAGCGTATTGCGCCAGCACAAGTTGGTTATTTGACTTGCTAGAACATTTCTCATGTTTCACTCTAACTCCGACCGTAGCCGACCTTATATGATCTGCTGGAGACCATCAAGCAGCGCCAAAAGTGCTTCATCACGGCACTCGTCGCTTTTGGTCATTTGCTGGGGTTTTCGCTCAACGAGTTTGTGAATACAAATGACTCTCGCCAGTTAAAAAAGGAAACAAAAAAGCAATTTATACTTACAAGAATCAGCCCGACCTGAACGCCAGAGTTTGCAAGTTGTTGCACGTAAGTTGCGAGGCCGTTGAAGTTAGGGCTTAGGGTGAACGCCCTTGAGTCTTGAGAAACGTCCAACCACAACGCGTCCTTAAAAAAAAAAAAAGAAGCGGAAGAAAAGGCGCGTGCCGTCATCGCGGACCAACAACGCAATAACTCGGTTAACGAGCAGGATATTGTAAAGTGCAAACAGGGCGTACCTTTGGAACGCCGCCTTGATCCAGAACGGTCACGGCCAGCTTCAGACTTGCCAAGGTCGGTATCCGTTGCAACCAGTGTTGGTAGCCCAAAGCCCAAAACGGCGGTAAGAAGGGGTTTCGATAACCTATCGACGAATCACAATCCTTGAGGCATGGGCAGAAGAGAAACATGTCCCTCTATAATATAATTGGCACTGGTTGATCACTAGAGCCACCAAATAAGGTATGCTTCAAGTAACGCTGCACTTCCGTTAGGAGTTTTCATGGAGAAAACCACTGTAAACAACGGGAGATAAAGTCATCTAATGCATGTCAAACGTAGTCATATAGAAAACGTCTCCTTTACAAGTTCATGTGAACAAAATGTATTTTCCCATGTAATCCCAGACTACTCGAAAACGTATATCCTATAGGAGGTACTACTACTCACAGTATTTTTTATTAAAATAACGTCTGTAACTAAGTAAGCATTTTCCCCCCTTTTCCTGAACTATGCACGATCCCTACAAAGCGGCATAAAGCTCATACCTGAAAACCCCGAGACAGCGTTTTTTCAAGTATAAACGTTCACCAGCTAGCCTGCGCCACAACTCTTATTCGCATGATGCTTCATTTAGACAAAATGACGGGACGGCCCTGATCCCCCTAGTCGAACCGCATGTTAGCTTCTGAAAGTTCATTGCATGTAATACTGTGTTTATGAATTTGAAACGTGCAAGCCAATCTTTTTCTTCTTCCGGCCCTCCAATGTGCAGCCGAAAGTATAATTAGGTTCAAGGAACTTTGCCGTATAAATTGCAGGCAAGGAACTTTGCTGCAAAAGATGCATGCAAGTGACGCTTGCGTTACAAGAAACTCTGCTCTACAAAAATGCATGCAAGAGGTGCTTGGGTTACAATAAACCTTGCAAAAAACGAAGTCAGCTGTTATGCTTTGAGCACATCCTATGACGTCCTCTTTACAACCATATCTTCCGGACTATAGTCATGGACTCTACATGCTTAAAAGATATAGTCTTACGCGGTGAGGACTACCTACAGGTAGCGGACAACGACTAGATATTATTCTTTTTAATAACAGGGTATTTTAATAATTATTTATGTATGATACAATCTCCTTTGAGCTAGTAAATCGGGCATTTGTCAAGGTGTACTGTGTATGTTTCCTTTTTCCTTACGTCCGGACTATGCACCAAATGCGAACTATTTAAGAAAACAAATTTTGGACTGAAATTTGTTTTCGCGGGGATCACACCAGGTACGTTCTACAGTCCAGAAAATACGGTACCTGCGGAAAAAAGGAGATGCACATTCACCTTATGGTATAGCTGTATCACATGGTTTGGCGTAGATCCAACGAAGAAGTACAGGTCCAGGATGCCACCTATGGCCGCCAGGGCGATGCTGCTGCCGCCCGTCACCGTGTAGTCTGCGAAACAAAGAGTCCTTGAGTCGTGGTCCCACTACTCATACGTCATACAAGGAACAGAGGCTGCGCTTCTTCCTTGTGGGTCTGTCACATTGGTCATTCAAAACAGCCTGCACACATGTCCAAAGCACACGCAGGTGTATGAAGTGAAGATGCTTGGAACATGCGTGAGGTGTGCCTGCAAGTAAATCTGTCATCCTATCTACAGACCATGTATTTTCAATAATGTATGAGCGCTATGACTGCGGCTTTAGTTTTCTTTGTTTGTTTCGGGTGTTTGTTTTGTTAACGACACGAGTGCACAATCAGCATTACCAATTGCATTGCTGTTCACCAGAAGTACACCCCATGTCGTGCCGTCTCCCTTGGGTTCATGATAGAAAGCGATGGACGCCTCCAAAGCTGTTCCACGTCTGGAACAAAAGCACGAAAAGAACTGTACTAGGAAGCTATTTGGTACGCAACCACTACGCGTATGTCAATGGTCTCCGATAGTAGTGCCACCGCGACGCCGTGCCAGGAATCAGGAGGTTATGGTACAACTACAGTCGGTAACATGCTAAGAGTTCAGGGGAAGCTCCTTCCCACCTTTATTTTATTTATTTACTCATTTATTCATACCGTTGGCCTACAGGTCGTTACAGGAGTGGGACATTGCTAAAACAACCAATTTTTAACGCGCAATTCCACGTACAATACATTTCATGATTGTTTAGGCACAAGAATGCATTCAAAATATAGGCAAACAAAGAAAACACAAAACACACACAAAAAATAAATAAACAATGAAATAATTAGATCCTATTTTGTTGGGCGAGACTTCTCAGGAGGGCTTCAAAACCCTCAACGGTGTCACCTTCAAAATCATCTTGGGCAGACTCTTCCACTCATCTATAGTCCGTAAAAAGAAGGAATATCTAAAATGATCAATTCGAGCTTTCATTGGCATTATCATTTTATTGTGATTTCTTCTTAAGTCCTCTAGCAAAACGAGCCTTTAAATATCGCAGTGAGTCTATTTTGAAACTATTTTTCTGTGTCAAATAAAAATATTTTAGTCTAGCCACTTTTCGACGCTCTGCCAGTGATTGCAAGTTGAGATGAGTAAGCAACGCACTGACAGACTGAGTCCTTTGGTATTGTGCTGTGATAAATCTGGCAGCTCTTTGTACCTTTTCTAATTTTTCATTTTTTTTTTCTGTATGGGTCTCACACGTCACTTCCGTATTCTAAGACTGTGCGTACAAATGTTAAATAGGCTGTAAGTTTTACTTCCTTTGTCGCTAATTTAAGGTTACGTCTAAAAAAAAACACAATTTTCTTTCTGTGGAGCTCGCAACGTTGCCTATAGGGAATTTCCAATGAATACCACTCGATACGGTGACACCCAGGTACTTAAAATTTCTGACGAACGTTAATGGTTTATCGTCCAGTTCGTAGTTATAAGCAAGAACGTTTTTAATCTTGTTTGTGATCCTTGAGAATACAGTTTTTGTTGGGTTAATTTGCATTTCCCACCGCTTGCATCACTCATTTACGGTATTTAATGGTTTGTTCAAAGTTATCTGATCTTCAGGACATGTAAATCTAGAGTAAATTAGGCAGTCGTCTGCGAATAAGCGGGTGGCAACTTTAGGGCCAAGGTTGTCTGCGATGTCATTAATATAACTTAAGAATAATACGGGTCTCAACACGGATCCCTGGGGAACCCCTGACGTGACTTTTAATGTAGCTGATCTAGCACCGTTAACTTCGATAAACTGAGCACGGTTGGTGAGGTGAGCCGTGATCCATCTCAGTACCTTTAAATTGATGCTGGCGTCTTTTAGCTTCTGGATAAGTTGTGCATGGGGAACGCGGTCGAAGCCTTTGAAAGGTCCAGACAGATTGCATCCGTCTGGCCCCTTTCATCCAGCGAAGTCGTGAAATCGTGTATAGTTTCTGCCAGTGTGTGACTGTCGAAAGCCTCCGCTGGAATCCGGTGCTGGTTGGGATTAAAAGCTGCCAAGTTCTCAAAGTAATCAAAAAGATAAGCCGATAACACATGCTCTAGTATCTTACAGCAGACACAAGTAAGAGAAATTGGTCGGTAATTTTCAACGTTATACCTGCTGCCAGATTTATGGGTGACTCTAGCGTTTAGCCAATCGGTGGGAAGAACATGTTGATCCAAAGATGCACGAAATACGATTGTCTGGTATTCAGACACCCATTTTGCATACCGTTTCAAAAAATTAGCAGAGCGAACGATGGAGAGGAAGTCACCTTCCTCTAGACTCAAAGCGCAAAAGCGTGCCTGTGTACCACTGCAGCGTCTTACCGGGGAAAACAATTGGAACGAGAGCAAAGTCAGGATTATTTTCTTCACCCTGTTTGCTATTTCTGGGTACATCAAACGCTGCAAACGTCAACAACAACGTTTTTTTTTTTTATCTTCGTTTTTTTTTTTAACTGACACAAAAGGGGTTTAATTTGTTGGGCCGTCGCTGTACACTGCCCCGCCACCAATGTTGGATTTAACGCTTTACAAGTAACGACGTTGCTGAGAGCGCGTTACGTTCTTTTTTTAGGAACATGTTATATTTTTAAATGACCAAGGAGTACAGTATTCTCGTTACTATTTTAAGGCATCGTCAATAAAATATGGTTACTAGTTACTCGGTTCTTTAGGTTATTACTTTTTTTTTGCTTTAGCCAATAAAAACAAGTTATTATCTTTTTGTAAACTGCGTCGAAAAAGAGAATAATATTTGCTCTTTTGCGGAATTATTTTGAAATCCCTCACAATGCCCCAATCAGAATTAAACAAAATATATTCTACAAATTTGCTAAAATAAATTTGCTAAACACTTTAAAATCACTTTGCAAAAATGTTAAATGCTCTGCCTTATCGCTGCCAAAAAAAATACTAAATTGAAAGTAACGCAAATCTAACGCTCCTTATTTCTTGAAGTGACGGTTACTGTATTTCGTTACATTTGGAGGACTGTAACGAATCTCAGTAACGCGTTAATATTTGACGAACAAACAAGCAACGCTATTTCGTTACTTATCTTCGGTAACCGGCACAACACTGCCCTGCCACAGACTGACCTTTGTCGAATAATTGGAGCCGTGTCTTGAGAACATAGTACCACTGCCGGCGCCCAGCATAATTCCGTCGTGACCGTTCTCACCAAAACCGTAAATCTGTTGACCGCTGTATGGTAACACGATCTGCAGGAACTGCTCCGTCATGATGGGGTACCAGGTGTCCAACCTGAGGAACCGAGAATTTTAATCATTTACGGCTGGAGGAATGAACTATAGTGTTCGATTCAAACTTGAGAGACATCTATTCGCTGGACGCCATATTTGAGCACGCTGCTTACATCTCATGCGCGGGAAAAGCCATAGTTGAGCACCTTGATCATAGGGCATGCTCCAAAGGTGCATGTTCCATGGGTGCCGTATTTTAGCACCTTCTTCATGACGAATGTGCTAAAAGTTAAGTTCACTAAACGGCATATTTTGGCACATTGCTCAAAGCGCAGACGCAGGAAGTCCAGTTTTCACTGGACACCTCTTTCACCTCCTCCTTACTGATCTCAAGACCTGCCTCCTACATCAAACTCCGGTTGGGAGCCCTCTTCGCTCCCGTCTCCTCAAGTGGATGCACCCTCGGATCCCACTGAATGCACCCACTGCTAAACACACCCTACTCTCGCACATCTTCTATGTTACCCTCTACTCAACAGTTCGTTCTCGTGCACAATATTTCGCTTGCCCCTCCGCTTTTGCCCAGTGGCTCAGCCGCCCCTCTCTCACCCGACCCCGGTCGGGACCTCGCGGCATCTCATTCACTCTACTTGGAAGACCTCCACCAGGCGCCCCCGCTTGGCTCCAAGTTACTCAGGCCCGTCCTTTATCGCCTCCTCCCCTCGTCTTGCTCTCTCGTTGACACCAAGGAGAGCTAGACGTTACAGCCGTGACCAAACAGCATAGCGCTAAAAGTGCTAACTCCCTGAGCGTCATTGACAACCACAAAATACGCGCACTTTACTAAACTATAAAGCACACGCGGCATTCTACGGCGTTCCAAACGAACACTCAATATGTATCCGTTTCTTTTTATTTATTTATTTATTTATCTTTCTCTTAAAGCGTATGCGTATGCGTCAGCGGTCCTAAACCCCGTGGCCAATACGGCGCAACTCCACGCGTCACCTCCTGTAGGAGGGAAGGTATGGTGTGACTCGAGATCGGCCAAATAAAACGCTGTGCTTTCAGTTTGAATGACGTTGCGAGATTAAGTTTGGATGCTTGAATCACCTACGTAGTGCGAAGAATGCGTAGTAGCGCACATTATTGCGCACTTCGGTCACGGAAGTGCTCGGGATGTGTATATATTCCTACAAGACCACGATCTGATGAAACACCCCTGACCTAACCCGACATATTATTAACGCGTTTCGAAAGGGGTATTCACGCGGATGAGCTCCCTCGGGGAGAGATGTGCGTGACGTCAGCGATTGGCGGAACCAGCGGGACTCCCTCCCCCGACTCCAGCATTCACACGGAGTCACGGAGGGTGGAGATGTATGAATGGATGGATGCTAACGAGCCGTACTCTACATCGGGCGGCAGCTTGCGCCACCTGGACTGAACCAGTCAGGAGAGGATGTCAGTATTAGCAGACGCGTTCAGCGGTCGCAGTCTCGGCAACAAGGCTCGTTGCGCGCTGACGAGAGTAGAAAAATTGACGCGTACATGAAATGGCGGTATGCCAGCAGCGCTGTTGGATACAAGAGACGACGAATTGCTTCCTGCTAAAAATATATGCTGGATGAAAGGGTGGAGGCAACACAAAGAATCGTGCAATCCGAAACCAGTAGTACGAGGAACTGCTTGACGACGACATTGGGGACGTAAAGGAAACGTTCAACGAGCCGACGACATCCACAAGCCACAACAAGCTGAGGCGATCCGGATTGCCGCAGCCGGTATCGGGCAGAGCAGGATCTCTAAACATGCAGATACACGCGAACGAAAAACCGCCAGTTGCGAAGATATCACTCTCGCCAAGGCGGAGAAGGGACACTTTATGCGGCCGCGTAGAAAAGCTCCCTATCCCCCGGAAATCATGTCTACGTCAGCGCGCCTTCGCGCAAAAAGCGTAACGTTGTTATCACGTGATGCGCATCTCGGGGAGCCAAGAAACGAATTCCTCTCCCGTGTTCAAACCAGACTTGTGACTATCTCAAATACTCTACTTAAGATACTGTTTTTCAAAAATACTTTTTCAAGTATCTTTGTATTCGCAAATACTTTTGATCGAGAGTATTTGCTACTGTATTTTAATTACATTTCTTGGGTATCTTATACCTATCATTCAAATACATTTTTGACATTCGGCCATTTTCCGAATTTGCTGCTAGAAGTGGCCTGGGCGTGGCACAAGCAAACGTTAACATTCTTCGAGCTATCAACGGTTACAGCTCCGTCCGATAAACTACGCTGACTTAAATTAATTGAGCTCGTGAAAGCACGCTTTTGTGCCGAATGTGACTCATATTTCACCCCAAAGTTCGCACACGAAGGTTTTAACCCTTTCCTTTTCCCAAGGATACCTTTTGTTTCCTTGAGTTTCCAAAAATATCCTCAAACAAAAGGGGGGGGGGGGGGGCGAAGTAAATATTGCCACACTGAGGCGCAACGCGGAACGGAACAACCCGCCAAATAACAATGCAGACTTCAGTGTCAAGGAAACAACAACAGGAAAACTGCAAAGTGGACAAAAAGAAGACTTTTTTTCCCTCTTTGTTTTATATTTGATCCCGCTACTGCAAAACCTCGCGGGATTTTTTTTTTTTTTTCTTTGTCGTTGTCTGGCAGTTATTGCTGTCGCGAACACTGTCTGTAAGCGAGTATTGGATAAGCAGAGAACAGGACAGGAAACGAACTACGAGCTGGATGGCCTCTAAACGTCAACAAAGTGTCCCTGAGCGTTGAGTGCCTTTCTTAACGCAACTTACTTGAAGAAAGTGCGACCTGTTCCGTGGCTGGGTTATGATGGTCATTATGTTATTCATTTCATTTCATTTCATTTTCATCATTTATTGTTCTCCTCAGGGCCCGAAGGCATTACAGAGAGGAGTTGGGTTTTTCTAGACGAAACATATGAGTATAACGATACATATACAAGACATAAAACAAAAGTTATTGAACATCAAAAAAACTTAGTAATGGCAATTTTAAAATCAGTAGCATCAGTTATCGAGACTATGGGTGCAGGAAGGCGATTCCAATCTATAGATGTCTGAGGAGAAAGGATGCATTCCGTATCCCAAGTTCGTTTATGTGAATTCCTCATATAGAAAATGTGAATTCAGTTAAAACGATGCATCTAAGGTGCGCCGCAGGGCAGCATAGTCAGCGATGCCACTATTCGCAACTTTCAGCGATGGTACCGCGTGTCAGGATCGCGCTCCTAGCTCCTGGATGATCGGCTTGAAAAATAGGTGATTGCCTACACCTTCCTGGCGGGAAAATAATAAAGTAAGGCTCTAACGCGGCTCGTATAAAGCAAAACTGTAATTAATTACCGCTGTTCTACGACGATCATAGATGACAGCCATTTTATAGGCACCCGCGAGCCCCTTATAGGTCGTAAAAATTGCGAATAGCTGAAGGACTCTTTTTTATTGTCCCAGAAATATTTTGGTAAACATGGCTTCAGTGATGTCCTGCCTTATAGTTGGACTGCATAAAATAACCCTATAAAATTATTTTATGTTTCTTTAGCAACAAACTAAATCTAC
>JAZHYW010069774.1:0-20153 GCA_037355805.1 Ixodes ricinus
TGGAAGTGAGCCTAGGGGCGAGGGTGCGTGGCCTACTCCGATGTGTTCACGCCCTTTGCTCGGCACTCCCCAAGCTTCGGCAGTGCGCCTCTCAGTGCGCTGAAAGCTATCACCGCTATCTTTGCTGGCTCAGCGCGTGCGGTGCGAAGAAGCTCGGCCCACGCGCCGAGCAGACAAAGATAGCGGTGACGGCTTTCAGCGCACTGAGGCGCACTGCCGAAGCTGGGAAGTGCCGAGCGAAGGGCGTGCACATCGAGTAGAGCCGCGCACCTGCTAGGCTCGCTTCCAGGTGGCGCAGCCTGTACGGCAAGCCATGCGCTCCTCTGTTCGCATTTCATTTTCCCCGATAGTACATGTATTCACTCGCGTGCATATCTCAGAGCGCGGTATTTGTTTAATGTTATTTTGTCGTTGTCTCATGAAAGCGCACTGTCGGGTCGACAGTTTCTAAAACCCGGCATGTGACGAGCCGCAAAAGACGACTCGCGCGGCTCGTGCAAGCTCCGGTGCCGCGCGTGCGAGCGCGAGAAAAAAAAAAAGATAAAAAGAGAATAAGAAATAGAAGTTCTGCAATGGAATCTCGGAGGTTGACGTGTCTTTCCTGAGCTCGGAGCCCATTTCTCTTGACGACCACAACGAATCGTCACAATATTGAACAAGAATCCTTATAATTAGCTGTGTTTTTCTTCTACGTTTTTGGCATGTTTTTAGGTCTGGTGCGAGAACATTAGGGAGGCGAGACTGCGAAGTGATGTGCAATATGACCCCCACAGCCCTACCAAGTATCGGTGAGTGAATGTTTGTTGGAGTGAAACGAGGTCCTCAAAGGTAATGCTATGTGTCATTATAACGAGCATTGTAATTGCACCTCAATTTGCGATGCAATTTGAAAGTTTATTTAATTTTCATTATGGTAAGTCAGAAGTCTTTCATAAACGCGAAGATGAAAATCTACGAATATTGGAAGTTAGAACCTACTGAAAAAACCCGGAGACGAGGGAGAAAAAAGGGTGACAAGAACAACACCACCTCTTGATTGTTCTCCCCTTTTCGGCGTCTCCCCGTCTCCGTGGTTTTCCAGTGTGTTCGCTCATGAACTTCACCGCTCGATCATCCTAATCTCTAAATGTTGGGAGACAGTTTTTGCCTGAACGTCATTGTATAAGCGTTATGCTTCAGACATCGAGAAAGGACACCAATAAATGTTGCGTTTTGTAGTGTACAGTTATTCTTATATACGTGAATTAGAAAAGACACTCCTCGGAATAGGACAGCCGACGTTTTACAAAATCGCATGGCTTAGTCGTTTGGAAAATTTACACGTTTCAGCCGCTTCCCAAGCGGTAATCATGTCGTTATGTTTCTCCGAGTTTTGAAACATATGTGCTCTGAACGTGTAATCTGCATAACGTACTCAAGCAAAACTTTTTTAAAGTTAAATATTGTTTGGTTTTATCTATATATAGCTTAATTTAGAAGGGGTAACTGCGACAGCTTAACAAGGAACTCAATAAATCCTCATTGTTTAGACAAAAGGAAATCAGTATCCCAAGGCTTGCTTTCACTTTCATTTTGTATGGATCATATACAATACATACACACTCACTACCCGATGCAGGGAGCTTCTTAATAGTTCAAATATTATGAAGCTCATAGAACCAATAATTTCGCAAATTATTAATAGTGTAAGCCGCCATGCACACAGGATTTGAACCCTTTAGTATCACTTCAGTGGCACGAATTGATTCTCAACTCTACAAAGGCAATCACTTGAATTTGTGCGGGAACTATGTGTTTGGCTTTATTAAAGAAGTTGAATTAATTATACGCACTGAAATATTTGCAAATATTATCTAGAATATTTTTTTAAGGGAGTAAAGGCGCGCGGGCGAGATCATAAAGAGCGTCGTTATTGTCAATATTTATGTAACCTTTTTTGCGTTGCTCTCACTACAAACACTCTTCACGTAGTCATAATTACCGCAGAAAGTTGTCCCTTAGTATATTTAATTCCTATTTACTGCCTCTTAATTAAGAATCATAATCACACAATGACGGCACCAACTCATCGATATGGCCCCGAGCGTCAACCGGATCACTGATTAAACGCGAGCTACGGCCGAGCGCCGACGCAGCACGAGTATTAACTCTGTGTCAGTGCTTGATCGTTGTGTTATGGCCTTAAAATTTGAGCAAACGGGCCTTACCATCCTCCCTATACCTCTAACCCGGCAGGACGTTGGAATCAAAGTTCTTGTTAGACCTATCAACCGTCCGTCTCGCACCTTGTGATCACGGTCTCCACGGACGATAAAAGACAGGCAACTGACTGGTCCCGCAACCATGTTACTTCAGAAACCCTGTCAGCTTAACTAATAAATAAAGATAGCTTCGGTGGCTTTGGCCAGACAGGGTAGGGTGTTCAACGCGAAGTTATGATTAAGAAGAAACGTGAGAATTTGAAGTACAAACATTAGACGCCACGAAAATATGCTCTCCCAGGATAACAGAGCATAAAAATGTGCACAGCGAAGTCATCTTAATCCTAGTGTCTTCAATAACCTTGCTTGATTATTTTTATCGTATATGAACTCTCATAAAATATTTAGTTACCTATATTATGGTGTTCGTAAACTCGGTGGCACGGGTGTTTAAACTATGTTACCGGAAGAGTGTTTCATTGTATTGTTAATTGAAAATGTCCAAACAATTTCAACACTGTCATTGATAAGTGTATTTGAATAACACGTACGAAGTGCTTATGGGTAGTAAAAATGACATCCCTGGCAGTACGCCGACACTGAGCCAGCGGTGGGGGAATATTGCTCACGATATTGGCCCAGTTTCATGTTTTACACCACGGCCCAGTATTGCGCCAATCTCGGTTAACGATCGTTCTAAAAATGGGCCAGATCGGCGATATGATTCGAGTTCTGGGCAGAGATGGGCGAATATCGGTTAACATGGCCGCAGCCGCAGCGGTGTCAGCGGACTTGGACCAAGCTAACGTTACTATAGAATTAACCGATCAGTTGTGAAACTTCCATAGAGCCTGCTCTGAAAAAGTTGCACCTAACCGTACTCGAGAACCATGTTAATATAGCGATCGAAATGCCGCCATTTCACCCGCACCGGCCACTCGAGGAACTGCACGTGGCTTCTATTTTGGCTTTAATCAGCCATTTTGGCTCCGAAACATACGGTGGATGGGGCTTCAAGGTTGCCACCCCCGACTCTCAAGCGGACGCGCCGCGAATTACTGCGGAAGTTAGGATGCGCCTAGGTCGGGACGGGCTACCTGAAATCACCGCTGAGACATGGTTGTATAAAAACAATATTAATTGTGGCGCAAACCTTGTAAACTATAGATTTTAGAAAACACCACGCGCCCCCCGTTTTGTACTAATCTCCAATAAAAGTTACTACAAAAGTTTTTGTTTTCCGTTTGTTTGTACGGAAAAACACAGTTCAAGCCGCTGATTGCCGGGCGCGCCCTCGGCGCTGCCCGTGGCAACAGCGGCGGCCGCCGCGATTGGCCGGTGTGATTGACCGCGATTCAGTATCGTTTTAGAAACGGTCAAGAATTCCTAATACCGGCCGATATAGCCGGTTCAGACCCAACAGATTAGGGGAAAACGGCGCTGATAACTGCATATCAGCGTGGCGTTGGCAGACCTAAGTGATGTTCCGCCGACATCGGCCACATCACTGTAATACTGGCCCGATAGTTACGATCCAGCACCAATATCGGCAGTATCAGAATGATATTGGCCCGATTTCTCCGATCCGACGATCAATACGTACTGTGTGCTGCCTGGGATGCCGAAGTTGTAGTTTCATTTGAGCGTAAGCGACACGAAGCTAACAAGTTTTGCAATTACATTGATTTCAGCCAGCGGAACGCCAGCTGTCGCTTTAGCTTTTCTTGTAGCTTTAGCTTTTAAGAATTGCTATCTTAGCTTTAGCTTTTTATTAACTATACTTCCAGCATTTTTATTAATCACAGTTCTAATAAATTAACCATCCAGATATTACAAAACGGTTACAAATTTAATTGTCTGTTTTATTCTCCAGGGTGAACCTTCCAATGGGAAATTCTGAAGACTTCATAGCTGTATTCGCCTGCAGTGAAAACTCGACCATGAACATTAAAAAGAAGTGCACAATGTGGTAACCAAACGCAGGCCACAATTCAAAATATAAATCGAATTGAATAAAATTGAACGATTTATATCCTGGATCTTTGACGCGCGCATATGCACTGGTGCTGCAGATAGCTTTACGCATGTAAAACATAAATCTAAGGAAACACGCAGAGCACCAATTTGCCTAATTGTTATTTTACAGGCGAGTATTTACCTAACAAAATTCCCCGGATCATTTTGTTTTAAACGCCTTTGTTTTTTTTATTATATTGTTTAATATTTGTTTTGCTGCCTGTCGTAGTTTTCAGACTACACTCTAACAAAAAAAGGTAGTCATGTGTGATTACCTTGAGGTGGTAAAAAGTTGTCACAAATATAACGATACCCGGGGATAAAAATGACGGGTAGTCAAATTTGACCACACCCTAAAGCAACATGGCGGCCGGTTAGCGAGGCTCGAATTCCCCGGTAAGGCCTAACGAAGAGCACGGCTTTTCGGCGGAGTGAGAGGATAGAGCGCATACGCCGATTCGACGTGTTTTAAGCGCCTTCAGAAACTCTAAAGATCCGTCCCCAGACACTGGTACCGTACCTATATCCTGTAAGGACGGCAGTGTGTGTGCCGGAATTGCCGCGATCACACCCGACGGAATCTCGCTAGATTGACTATTTTTACCACCAGTGGTGAACGCTCAAAAAAGAAATCGTTACACGAGGAATGGGCATGCTGACTTTATTGAACACAGCGCATGCTTGTCGTGTGTGGCGATGAATCGCTGAGCGCCTTCGTCGTTACCGACGAAGGGCGTTCAACTCCGCACCAACGCTACCGCTTTTTTCTTTCTTTTCTAGTTTGGGTTTACCTTTACCGGCGGGGTTATCCATTCGTGATCGTCTGTGCCTGCACTTCGCACCTCTTCGACACAAAACGAGCATTTTGGGTGGCTGAGTGGCACAATTATTACGGTTGTTATCGAACTGTGAAGCAGGGACGTAGGAAGACCAGTGAACCGCAGGCCAGCCAGGCCATCTGTTTGTAGATCATTAGCTACCGGACTGCTCGACATTTAGCTTATTGAATCAAGGGGCAGCTTGCGCCACCTAGGAAGTGTAGTAGTAACCGCTAGGTTGCACTAAAAGAAAATACTTATGCACGAACTCGTGCTATTCAACTATCTGCTACACGTACAACACACACACACACCACCAAGATACCGAACACTACTACAGGCACATACGTGTCAACAAGTCACAACCAACTTCAACACAACACATCCCCGACTCTCTACTCTGCCTACCCCACCGACCCGAATCGTATATATGCCCTACCACATTCTGACAAGGATTAGGCAAGTGACTGCTACTGTTTACTAGATGAATGCAAAAAGTGTTTGCAAGTGTTATTGATATACAAGTGGTCTATGTATTTAAACTGGCAGGCTAGACACCTTTCTTCATCTAGCGCTTCGAAGGGCAACATGATGTGAAAGCAATCGGCTAAAGTAACACCACACGGCATGCCCCCGATCAGTTTCGGTTTTAGATTCACGCAGTGATAAACTTACTCAAGCCATGCTGCCCCACGCTCGTTCCGCGCGTGGAATAGCAGCAAACGTTACAACAATATCTGCATTCCTGGACAGTAATCGGCTAAAGGCAACATAATTCGTGGTCTTGTGTTGTTCAATTCGTTCTTTTTCCCCTTAATTGTCGCGGGCAAACGCTGGTGGCGTGCTTTCCCGTGTTGGTCGAGTGACCTTCCTCTACTCTAAAAAGTCTAAAAACCCCAAATTAAACCTATGTAAAAAAAAACGTATTGGGGCACAATTATATATATAAAAAAAAGCATTGCCGAGATTTTTTTTTTATGTGTTGCATTTGGAGAATTTATACACCACTACGTAGTTAGTTTAAATCTTTTATTTTTGTGATGACAACAAAAGGTTGGCACTTCCCAAGCATGGGGACACTTCATATAAACAATGTGTTAAGCTTAAAACATCAGAGCATTACAACCAAACCTATACAGTTTATATATATATATATATATATATATATATATATATATATATATATATATATATATATATATATATATATATATATATATATATATAAAGTGGCTATAATGGAGACTAAGTGTTCGGGTGGCAATTATTTGTATTCTTTTATTTTCCCAGCCTGATATACAATTTTATATTGAAAATATTTTCCTTTAAAAAATAATTAAACGTTTTAAAACAACCGTGTGGGTACTTCTGAGTCATTGTTCAAATGGAAATCTGAAAAGTATTTTTCCGGCACTGGTCTATCAAACTATAATAATTATAGTAATTATACGTTCTAAAGCCAGAAACAACCTTGCACCCTTCTTATTAGCTGCCACCTTTGAATATGAACCACTAAACTTGCATGAAAACAGGAAACATTTAACCAAAAAACACTGTCATGTATGCATTACAAACATTAAATAATCAAAATATAAACACCCGTCATTTCACCATTCTAAAAAATAAAAACATCTGAAAATATGTATAACACAAAGAGGGCTATGATTTGCACCAAGCAAGATAGTGGGCCATAGAACCAAAGTTTCAACAATAAAAAAAAGTATGACGGGGCACCCAAAAGTAACTGGAATGAATTTCAAGAGGCCAGGCGTTCGTAGTACCAGCATCCGCCTCTAGCAGCGCTAAGCGGCATCCTTCCCAAGTCAGTTTGCCGACCGGTGTCGTCTGCTAAGGATCTAGCGGCATGTTGTAACTTTTTCCCCAAGCGCTTCAAATTCATTTTTCGTTTTTTGCAATGTTCGACTTGAAGGACCTTACACATTCACAAAACTATTTCCCTTCAAAACTTTTCATACGAGCGAACAGAAAAAAGTCACACGGGGCGAGCGAGGTCCTGAGAATACGGGAGTGGGAGGTAGAGAAGCGGTGTCATGGCCATTTTTGCTAATAAGATTGTTGCACTGACATGGCAGTGTGTGCTGGGGCAGTGTTGTAATCGGACTATCATTCCCCCTTTCCCTCACATCGGGGTATTTCTGCCTCCCTGAGTTTCGCAAGCGTCGCAAAATTCCCAGGTAAAACACCTGATCAACAGATTCACCAACAGGAACAAACTCGGAGTGAACAATGCCGAAATGTTTCGATGTTTTCATCAGTTGAGGAGGTTGAGGGCCGCCCTGAACGAGGTTGGTCGTCGATCAATAATTCACTGGCCTTAAAGCGAGAAAAGCACTCATAGGTAAAAATTTTCTTATTAGCATCTTCTTTGCAAGCTCTCTGAGGCATTACAAGTTTCCGGCAGTTTTTCCTAAAACAAACTTTCACGGCCGCATGCTGTTCCTTAATATCAGACGTTGCAAAAACAAACGATTTTGAAGCGCTTGGAAAAAAACATTTACAGCAGACATTGCCAGTCGGCAAACTAACTCGGAAGGGGTGCTGCTAAGCGCTGGTAGCCGAGGAAGCTGGTGCTACAAAAGGCCCGCCTTTCATTAATTCATTCCGGTTACTTTTGCATTCACCCTGGTATGATTCACTGTGCCAAAAGCTTTCGATATATGCAATGTTAAAAAAAATGGCAACCAGTCAAATAGGCTCAATAGACCTTATCCAAAATTGCTTTGTGATCCGACAACACTGAGAGCGTCGCCATTTTAATGTTTGCAAGCGTCGTCGGTACCAAAGCACAGTGGAGGCATTGGAGAGAGCCGTACTGGCAGTGTGCGATAGCACACCAGCTGTATTTTCCGCCTTCTGACCATGAAATGTGGACGAACAGTTTAAACAACCTACCGCGGCTGTCTGATGAAACTCTAGGAGGCCTCTGAATGCTGGCAACAACCTCGTCGACACACTGCAGCAAGTCCTACGCCTTCACTGTGGAAGCTTACACACTGCAGGTTGTCGCCAGCGTGTGCATAGGCCTCCGAAAGTTTCGTCAGACGGTTGTCCACGTTCCATGGTCGGCAGGCGAAAAACACAGCTGCTGCGCCACCGCACACTGCCTGTACGGTTGTTTCCAATGCATCCACCGTGCTTCAGTACCGACAACGCTTGCTAACATTAAAATACCGACACTCCCAGTGTTCTCAGACTAACAAGCAATTTTGCATCAGGTTTATTGAGATGAGGCAATTTTCTCTGTTAACATCAAGCAACATCGGCCAGAGTGTGTGCCCAAACAATGGCGGACTTCGATAATTGTTGCTGCAGCTACCACACTCCTTTCACCTCTAAGCTGAGACTGCGATGGAAGCTACGTCCTCGTTAGACCAGTTATATGTCTCTGTTTCGCCACGTCATCACGCTCCCGCCCATGCCCATACCCACGCTCAAAGAGCGGGGTCAGGCGATAAGAGCAGTGATGTGAATGGTTGTAGTCATTTTGGAGCAGCTATTGGAGCAGCCAAAAGTTCATTTTGTAGAAGCAAAAAAAGCTTTTGAAGCATAACCGCACCCTTCTTTTTCATTTATATCACTGCAAATGTGAGGAGGAGAGATGGCAAATATTAGGAGGAGAACAAACACTAGCTGTTTCGTTGCATGTGGAAGTACCAGACACGGTAACAAGACGGCTGATGAAGGACAGCGCAAACTGCCGTGAATGATTATTTTAGGCACGTAATCCAACTGAACAAATATTAAAATACAATTATTTTGAGTACCTAGATCCTTCAAGTTCTAGGGGGGGGGGGGGTTGTAACAAAACTGCAATGCTTAAATCTGACAAAAAACAAAGCATAAAAAATAAACCAACAAAAGAGTCCATATATATACCCTCTTGCACCACGTCTCGCTCTGGAGGAGTACCTTTCCCCTCAGCACGCGGGTGTGCTGCGGCGAAGAAAGACACGCAACATCGCAACGCCTAGTTCGCAATTGTTGCTTCACTGCAGTACACCTGTGTGCGGTGAGAAGCGCACTCAACAAAGCTAGTTACTAACCCACCAGAAAAGATCACGAGACTTATTGCGAAACGTCCGAGTACTGTCAGTGCTTGGTGCGAAATCAAATCTAACAGTATGTTATTTGAGGCGATTATCGAAAGTCCCGAAAACCTGCACTAGCCTACCCTAAGGATCTGGTCCAGTAGCGAGGCCTGCAGCTGTTATATTTGGCGCAAAAGGCACAGCAGTCACATCACTGGGTCATAAAAGGGAGGTGGCTGATTGGTCCGGCAGGCACTGTAGTCTCAGCTTAAGGGTGAACAGAGTATAGATGGAGCACACTTTTGAAAAGGGTCTATTCAAGGGTAGCTGACAGGCTGTCGGTGACTGCAATACAAATAGCAAAAGCGCATACTGCAATGTTCACTCTTCTCCTATCATTTTTATAAAGCCTTTGTTCTTGCCATGGGCAACACTGGACCCCACGGCTGCCGCCATGTCGTGGTCGAGACAGGATAACGACGACAACTGGTTTATTGCATACAATACGTGGTCTCGTGGGCTGTCGGGCTAGTGGCATCGATTATGGGCCTTGCCTGCTAACCCTCTTTTGCGTCTTTTCACTGTTGCTTGCAGCATGAGGTGCTCGGCCGTGGGCTCCGGTGTTGCAAACAGCAGTTCTGAATCACCATAAAAGAAAAAAAAGAAGAAATAGGGTGACGAACCGGTAACAATGTAGGAAACAGAGATGTTTTACGCTGGCTTCACACGAACAATCTTTTTGAACGTTTTGACATTTCAAGGCCAACACAATTTTGGAAGTTTCACGGTCTAAACCAACAAGCACGCCAAAGGATTGAAGATCCATTCCGCTGCCTGGCTATGATCTGAAGAGCAGCTGAAATATCGTTACATCTTGAAGTCGAATAGCTCCAATTCCAGTCTCTCGAGTTCACTAGCAGCAATTGCTGAAATAACAACATGCTATTTTTGGTATGATCACCACCAAAAATACAATTAATTATTCATGCTGTACAGACCCAAACTTTTAAAGTCATAACATGCAACAACGCCTATGCCTTATGTTGATGCACCTGGAACCATACATTACAAGACCAGAAATATAAAACAATCAAATTTTGTTGTCAATTAACCTTCTGAACTTGCAGTGATTATGAAATTACACTACAAGCATATACAGATTAATTAAAAAAGGATGTTTAATATCTATCTTGAATGAACTGCTATGTTTTACTGTAAACATCCCATTCTTGCGAGCACATCAAACGCAATGATTGAAATGTGATAGAGGCATCTTGGGACATTTTGGATGTGAGTCACCTCACCATGGCCATTGCTAGTCTGGCTGCAAGCATGCCAGTTGACAGTGTCACCGAATACTCTACCAGGAAAAATACATTTGACTCTTCATTTATGGCAGCGCACCCACAGTGCCAAATGTTGCTCTCCTAGTGGTGTAGACACCACGCATCTGAAAGATGCATGAGGATCACACCGTCCATGCTGTACAGTAGTCATGCCGCACCAAGAAAGGGGGCTGCCGTGGGCACACCGAGATACCGGGTTTGCCTAGACAGTAGAGACAGCTGTCTCAACTTGTGCTCCAGCTGTCCGCAACCATAGATGGCAACAGTAGTCTATGGTTGCCATCAATCGTCCCAATAAACAGATCTCACTAAGCGTTCCACGCAGGTGTGACGCCGCCATAACTTTAGTTCACAGGAGGCAGGCGGCAGTGCATGAGACGGCTCGTGTCATCTCGTCACGCGCAAAGCTCCAGCGGGGTTCTCCCACATGCAAAAAGACTAAAGTTCCTTTGATGCATTGTGGCAGCGGCAGCTTAACGAAATTGGCAGGTGAGATAGGTCTATTCAAAGAGAAAGACCCCTGAGGCTGCTGCGCATCCAGTCGTTCTAACCACGCAAACCCTATTCGTGCCAAGGCCATTGGATTTTTATTGAGTGAGATATTTTCATAGTAAAGCATTTGGTGTTATCATGTCCCACCCTAGTGGTTGTCAACACCCATGGGCTATATAATTATTCTTTCCTTTCAAAGAATTCTGTTACATCTGAAAGTTAAGAGGTTGAAAACAGGACTGGAGAAGAAAATCACAAGAAAGGAGAGGTGAAGCAAAACGACTGACCGGATCGTCCTGGGCGAGCCAACGCAGGACATCTGTCTGTGAGGAGTGTGGCGGGCTGGGGTGGTGTATTGCCCAACCTGGGGGCCCCTTGAAGGAAACCTAGACCGGGCTTGGCTCAACTGCCAGGACCCCAGTTTCATCAGACACGGGGGGCGGCACAGCTCAGACATATGATGGATGCCCAAGTGTGGTTGTCTGTCACGTCCAATGTATTTTACATGCTCCAAGTGGACTAATAGCTACTGATCATAGATGAACTTACAGCTAAAAAGTAAAAACTGCCCAAAATACTGAAAACTGAGCTAAAGTATGCACAGCTTTCTTAACCGAAATACCTAATAATTTTTTTGTTTCACTTGTCTTTCTCATTAAGTGACGCCTCTTTTTCAGCTACAAATGGAATGTGCTCATGTGAAACCTATAACTTCAGGCAGAATCTGGGTCATTGCTCCTCTGCAGTGTGCTGGCTTGCTCAAAATGAAATCAGGCGGTTTTATCTCGGTCTCAAGAAAAAGAATTGTCAAGGCTAGTGCAGCCTTAGCAAAGCTTTTTCTTGAGGCTTCCTTAGATAGACCGACAGAGTTACTTTCGAACCAACGAGCCAAAAAATAGATTATGGACAACAGAATCAAGATTAGACATTCCACTGAAACGAATAGCCAAGTAAAATCACCACTTAGCTGAATGCTCAGGCGGTCGTAACCTGCCAACTCGATAGCCTCCACCAAAAACTCTTTTCATTGCATCAGTTGGCAAAGTAAACGTGAAACACATGCACGATAAAGATAGGCATTATACGATGGTTCTCACATCAAGCGTAGCTGGCGTCCTACGACACTGTGACATGACACGTCCCGATGTCGCATTGTGGTGAGCTGGCTGACGCAAGCAGAAATTGCAACCGCATATTTTGGTCCTTCCACAGCAGTGTCAGCTCTATGCAGTTTTAATGTTCTCATGTTCTGCGAAGTTCCTGTAAGCACCATGAGTGACAAGGAAGATTTTGTGATATCACCATCTATACTACAATCAAACAGGCATTGCTACAACGACAATGATGCCGAGAAGCGGTGCTAAACTGCTGAAAGGTAGTGAATGTTTTGGTTTTGCTGCATATTTGGTTCGGCTTCAAAGTTTAGAAGGTGAAGAGGAATTGCAACGGCCAGGGTCCTCTGGGGTAACAACCGCTACGAAGTCACGTAAGCAGTGTGGAAGGTGTTAGCTGTGCCGGGGCTCACGTTTCGTAATGACGCACTGTGCCTGTTGTCAGGCGCCCGTCACTATACAGGGTGTTTTTTTTTAACTGCACTAAATTTTTAAATAAAGGGGGGAAAAGTTTTATGAATGCGGTTTTCACTGCGTGTTTATATGGCTCGGCGGACATTAGATGGGAATATAAAACTATCACTATTATCAGACTAATTAACTAAAATCCGTTAATTAACTTTTAAATTACTGTAATTAGGATATATGTATATATTACGAACTTTGAGGCTGTCAAATGCCAAGACTGTTCCATTTTGTAGAAGCCGAAATCTGTGATTCTCTGAAGTAGAGGCGACCATGTTGGTGGTTCGACGATCAGGCTGCTACTTGGCGGCAGGAGACATCCAGGAAGGGCCGGTAGAGCGGCTACATCCGCCCTGTCTGCATCGTCACCCATCAGGGTGACGATGCAGACAGGGGCGGATGTAGGAATTTCCTGAGGGGGGGGGGGGGGTCAGGTGTTGGTCAGCGTACCATATGTTTGGGAACCCCCTCCCCTCTCCTTCGTTTTACGCCCTAAATTTTACACATGCAGAAATCAAGAGGGGGTCAGGACATCCGGACCCCCCCCTCTAAATCCGCCCCTGGATACAGAGGTGATTGACTTTTAGGTTTAGGTTTAATGAACCATAGAGCAGAACATCAAAACTGAAGAACACAACCGGCGAAGGAGGCGCGAGTTCAGGCTCGAGCTGGCACTTGTAACAACGCAAATAGTGCCCCTGACGACGCAGCAATCCAGTAAGAGTAAAGCTATACGCACTACGTCGTGCACTTCGACCGGAAATGGCTATACGCACTATGCGGAGAGCATATGCCATTGGGTCGCCCTTTTCGATCGGCGCGCGTATCACTGGTGAGCGCGTTCACCCCCCCCCCCGCCGCCCTGCGTTCACGCCACTTCGCTGTGACAGTGTGCAACTGCTATTTACAAAACTTAACCCGTCCAGCCGGCAACCCAAGCCCTGCTGTCCCCGATTGCACCTCCGGAAACAAAGTCGTATACCATTTAGTTCTGCAAAGTTTCGTCAACAACAATCGTTTCTTTTTCAGTGTTAATTATAAAAAATAAATGTCGTAAATATCGCCGAATGCACCACAACAATAACAAAAAAAATGTTCTAGAAAAAAAAGTAGGCCCATCGAGGTTCGAACCCGCGTCCACTTGCGTAGGAAGCTGACACCTTAACCCCTATGCTATGCCACCGCTTAGGTAACTTTTAACCATTCATTTTATACAGAGTTCGGCGTAGTGCGTGCGGCAATTTCCGGTCGAGGTGCACGACGTGTGCGTATCACTTTACTCATCTAGTAGAAGCCAATTACTTGGGAGGGAACATTAGGTCTTGCCGCACACGAAAGGAGGAAAAAAGTATTTGGGAGGGAACATGCGGACACTAACACGCTCACTCTCGGTTCTTAGCAAACAAACCTCGGCGTCTCGGGACACCTCGCCAGTCAGTACTTTGACTTCCCTCCTTGATGCGCGTTTGCTAGTAGTTCGACAAAAACAACGTACCGCTCGAGATATCTCCTCTGCCCTCTCAGAAAGGCGAAGTCGAGCTCGCACGTAAAGACCTGCACTTCCGGAAGTCGCAGTAAAGGTAAGGGAGACGCAGACGACGTTGCGAGCAGACGACGTTGCAAAGGAGCAGACGACGCTCAGATAGGGGTCGCGATCAGCCAATCAGGGCTCGGCGTTCGGACGTCACCGCTACTTCCTTTCTCATGCGCAGATGAAAATGAGCCCACTTGCGAGTCGTATAGGCAGCTATAGCGGACCATACAGGGTGCAGTAGGCGATTTGTAGCAAGGTTCTTTAGGGTTAAATATGAACAAGATACACACGTCCTTCGGTTTTCTTAAAAAAATGTATTTACAAAATAAATGGAGAGTTCATATGCTTATACTAAAAGAAATAAACTTAACTAAAGAAATGAAAGAAAGGGGAACGCTGCAGTCACCATATCTTGGAACAACTATGCGCTGCAGCGGGTCTCGTGTCTGGAGCTGTCGTTGTCTGGCCACGGTTGTGGCTGGCAGTCAGGAGCGGGAGCGGTTGGCTTCCGTCGATGAACCAAGAGTCACCGTAACATGTGCTCTCGCAGTGGGAAACCGGGCAGCGTAGATTTCTATGCGCTGCCATCGCTGGGACAAGGCTGCTGGTCAGACAGCAGGAACGAGCAGCCGATTGCTCGGGCCAATGGTGTATTTCGGACACAGCACGTTCCCCCGGCTAGTCCTTCACACGCTCTCCGTGCACGCACTCCCCATCTCTCCTCTTTTTCGTCGTCTTCTCTTGTCCCTCCGAGCCGATCCATGGGTTGACCCACCTTTCTTTTTTTGCACAGTAAGTCACATCATCACAAGGAGCCCCCTTTAAGTTGTTTTTTTCTTTTTCACAGTACCAAAAGAAATCACCCAAAAAAACATGATGATGCCCGCAAGTTTATTGCAGCCTACTAAGATAGTCCGGACCTACATTCTCACTGCCTTTACTGTGCTCTATGCGAAACCACTACTATTGAAGCATCAGACTTCAGCGTAACATTCTGCTGTTAAGTTGTTTCGCCTTGTTTAGATATTGTAGAGGATGGTGGTTCGTTTGAACAACAAAATGCGTTCCATACAAATGCACGTGGAACTTCTTTATTGCCCAGACCAAATGCCAGACATTCTCCCTCTATCGTCGAGAATCTTGACTCTCTAGGCAACAGTCGTCTACTAGCATAGCCCAAAGGGTGCAAGACTCCCTCCTGCTCTTGCAACAGCACCGCGCCGATGCAGCTCTCAGAGGCGTCAGTTCTCAAAATAAATTCCTTCGAGAGGTCCGGTACTCGAAGAATGGGTGCTGTAGTCAGGGCGTCCTTTAACTAACGTTTGTTTCCTCTCAGAAAACCACTCGACGTAGCTTTTCTCCCGTTTACTCGTTAGTTCAATTATCGGCCCGGCCAACTCTGCGTAGTTGGGGATGAATTGACGGTAGTATCCTGTTAAGCCAAGAAAGGCCCTAACTTGCTTCTTACTCTGCGGCCATTTCACGTCCTTTGTCTTTTCCAACGTTTCCGAACGAGGTTTTATCGTTCTGTTACCCAGTTCACGACCCAGGAATGTTATTGTCCTCATACCGACTTCGCACTTCTTGGGTTTTACTGTAATACCGGCTAGTCGCGTTCTCTCAGAAATCTGCTTTAACGTCTCCATGTGTTTTTCCCATCTGTCGGTTGCTATGAGCACATCGTCGATGTAATGTTGAACGTTTGGAATGTCCGAAAGAAGCTTCCTCATTAACTGAGTAAAGACGGCTGATGCGGTCTTAATTCCGAAAGGCATAAACCTAAACTGGTACAGCCCGGACTTTGTAGAGAAGGCTGTCTTGGCCTTAGAATCGTCTGATAACGAAATTTGCCAATAACCTTTGGCTAAGTCTAACTTGGCACAAAAAGCTTTCCTTCCCGCCTCTGCCAGTACCCCATCAATCCGAGGAATGGCTTCGGCTTTTGTGGCAAGATACTGGTGAAGTGACGGTAGTCGATGCACAGGTGAACAATACCATCGGCGTTTCTCACCAAAACAAGTGGAGAGTTGTAGGAGGAACAAGAACTCTCAATCACTCCGAGTTTCAACATCTCTTGAACCTCCGCCTCGGTTACCTCCTCACTACGAATCAAATCGGGTACTGTGGTGTTTTCACTGGAGTTGACGATCCATACGACAGTTTAACAGGTTCGTCTTACCAGGTAGGTCAGATCACACCCCGTCGAACTCGTGGAGGTGTTTGTCATCTCGGTGGCCTAGTCATCATTCAGCAAGTCTGATCGAATAACATCTTCCGGTCCCTGGGTCCTCTTCACGGTCATGCACAGAAGTTCCTTCTCCGTCACACTGCCCTCGGTTGCTACGAAATAATTGACTTGCATTTTACTAGCTGAATCTAAGACTCGTTCTTCGTACCGCTTCAACATAATATTATGAAACAGCTTTCCAGCGTGACCCAGATAGAGTGCACAGTCCACTCCGTTCTTCCTTTCCAACACAGGATAAGGACCGTTCCACTGCATTAAAAATTTATTGTGGCTAGTGGGTAAAAGCGTCAAGGCTCGGTCTCCAATCTTTAATTGACGTCCTCTTCCCCTCGTATCAAAATATTTCTTTTTTCTGCTTGCTTTGTGACTCCTGTAGTTTCTGGTGCGCTAAATCGGTCATTTGTTCTATTCGATCCCTCAATTCGAACATGTATCCATATGTTGTTTTGAGATCTGAATTGATCTGGTCCCCGACCCATATCTTCTTTAACACAGAGAGAGGTCATCTTACGCGGGACCCATAATTCAGTTCAAAAGGGAAAACCCCAAGCTTTCCTGGGGAACTTCGTGGTACGCAAAGTGGAGTGGGGCCAAGTATTTATTTCACGAGCGGGGTTTACCTGAACGCATTCTTTTAAGCATTTATTTGAGAGTCCCAATAAAACGCTCTACAAGACCGTTGCACATAGCGTTGTACGGCGTTGACAGCAGATGTGTAACTGATAACAGCTCTGTCACCTCGCGCATTAGGTCTGATGTAAAACTACGACCCCTGTCCGACAAAATTTCTTCTGGGAGGCCTACTCTTGAAAACATTTCGAGTAACCCTTCCGCCACTGTAAGCGAGTCTATACTCTTTAAGGGTAAAGCGTCGGGGTAACGGGTGGCAAAATCCAGCATTGTCAGTACATACCGATAACCTACCCCAGCCGTTGGAGAAAGAGGACCAACTATATCAATGGCCACTCGTTCGAAGGGCATGTCAATGATAGGCATGTTTCTCAGCGGCGCCTTTCCTACTGTTCCCCTTGGGACTGTTCCCTGGCACATGTCGCATGAACTGACATTTCTCTTGATATCGGCCTGGGCACCGGGCCAATAAAAGGTTTCCAGTACCCGGTCAGTTTTTCGTTTTACACCTTGGTGCCCGGCCAAAGCAATATCGTGTGCCACCTGTAGTACCTTGCTGCGCAGCATCTTTGGCACCATCACCTGATGTATCTCTCGGTCCGTTTATAATCTACAGCAGCGCATTATAAGCCCTTTTTATCGTATAAGTTTATTCTGGTTCCTACTTCGTCGTGTGCGCCGTGCTATTTGTTTTTTGCATATCCCCAACGTTGGATTTTCCACCCGAAGTTTCTTTACCACATCCCTGGTGATCCGTTCACCCCAACTTTACTAAGTTGGTCTAACCTACTCGGCATACTTCCGTCGACGGCAGCGACGATTTCACCTTCCGCTTCAGCCACCTCCTTCAGGGTTTGTTCGGTCCAGTTTTTCACTCCATGAATATTCCCCACAATAACGTTATACAGAGGCCGGTCTATACATCAGTGTTGCGGAGTTTCCCCTCCGGAGTTGGAATGGTTCCGGAATCATTCCGAATTTTCGCGACCCCGGAATAGAATGGGAATGGAATGGCGGCAAGTTTGAGGGGACTGAAATGGGAATGGAATCAGATGCCTTTTGCCCGAAATAGAGTGGGCCCGGTTCTTTATATTTTTCTTTATACATTAAACTTTATTTATTTTTTTACATTTAGTTTACCGAGCCAGTCAGCGAGTCAGTTGTTCAAAAATAAAATGAGCGGGAAACTGCTAACCCACGTGGAGCCCCAACAGACTTCTACGCAAAAAATGATGCAATACAAAAAACAAGCGTCAAAGCAAAGAGCAAAGGGGAGGGGGGGGGCGGTGGCGCCTTTTACCAGTGAAGTTCAACACATATCCGAATGCGTCTGCGCTTGTAATATTGCACGACTCAAGGGTACGTCATCAGTCGACGTGAGCGTAACCCGCTGCTCTGGTCAGGCACCTGAACGTAACATTTCAGTACCAGATCGGACTCCAATATATGATGAAAAGGCCACAAAGCGGACGGGTCAAAATCAGTAGAATCAGGCACCTGAACGTAACATTTCAGTACCAGATCGGACTCCAATATATGATGAAAAGGCCACAGAGCGGACGGGTCAAAATCAGTAAGAATCAGGCACCTGAACGTAACATTTCAGTACCAGATCGGACTCCAATATATGATGAAAAGGCCACAAAGCGGACGGGTCAAAATCAGTAAAATCAGGCACCTGAACGTAACATTTCAGTACCAGATCGGACTTCAATATATGATAAAAAGGCCACAAAGCGGACGGGTCAAAATCAGTAAGAATCAGGCACCTGAACGTAACATTTCAGTACCAGATCGGACTCCAATATATGATGAAAAGGCCACAAAGCGGACGGGTCAAAATCAGTAAGAATCAGGCACCTGAACGTAACATTTCAGTACCAGATCGGACTCCAATATATGATGAAAAGGCCACAAAGCGGACGGGTCAAAATCAGAAGAATCAGGCACCTGAACGTAACATTTCAGTACCAGATCGGACTCCAATATATGATGAAAAGGCCACAAAGCGGACGGGTCAAAATCAGAAGAATCAGGCACCTGAACGTAACATTTCAGTACCAGATCGGACTCCAATATATGATAAAAAGGCCACAAAGCGGACGGGTCAAAATCAGTAGAATCAGGCACCTGAACGTAACATTTCAGTACCAGATCGGACTCCAATATATGATAAAAAGGCCACAAAGCGGACGGGTCAAAATCAGAAGAATCAGGCACCTGAACGTAACATTTCAGTACCAGATCGGACTCCAATATATGATAAAAAGGCCACAAAGCGGACGGGTCAAAATCAGTAAGAATCAGGCACCTGAACGTAACATTTCAGTACCAGATCGGACTCCAATATATGATAAAAAGGCCACAAAGCGGACGGGTCAAAATCAGTAAGAATCAGGCACCTGAACGTAACATTTCAGTACCAGATCGGACTCCAATATATGATGAAAAGGCCACAAAGCGGACGGGTCAAAATCAGAAGAATCAGGCACCTGAACGTAACATTTCAGTACCAGATCGGACTCCAATATATGATGAAAAGGCCACAAAGCGGACGGGTCAAAATCAGTAAGAATCAGGCACCTGAACGTAACATTTCAGTACCAGATCGGACTCCAATATATGATAAAAAGGCCACAAAGCGGACGGGTCAAAATCAGTAAGAATCAGGCACCTGAACGTAACATTTCAGTACCAGATCGGACTCCAATATATGATGAAAAGGCCACAAAGCGGACGGGTCAAAATCAGTAGAATCAGGCACCTGAACGTAACATTTCAGTACCAGATCGGACTCCAATATATGATAAAAAGGCCACAAAGCGGACGGGTCAAAATCAGTAAGAATCAGGCACCTGAACGTAACATTTCAGTACCAGATCGGACTCCAATATATGATAAAAAGGCCACAAAGCGGACGGGTCAAAATCAGTAAGAATCAGGCACCTGAACGTAACATTTCAGTACCAGATCGGACTCCAATATATGATAAAAAGGCCACAAAGCGGACGGGTCAAAATCAGTAGAATCAGGCACCTGAACGTAACATTTCAGTACCAGATCGGACTCCAATATATGATGAAAAGGCCACAAAGCGGACGGGTCAAAATCAGTAGAATCAGGCACCTGAACGTAACATTTCAGTACCAGATCGGACTCCAATATATGATGAAAAGGCCACAAAGCGGACGGGTCAAAATCAGAAGAATCAGGCACCTGAACGTAACATTTCAGTACCAGAT
>JAZHYW010069775.1:0-13597 GCA_037355805.1 Ixodes ricinus
GTCAGGTGACGCGCTTTAGGTGGCGCGGATGTATCACAATGAAGAGGCAGAGAGCTTTTGAAGGGAAGGAGGTACGAAATAATCCGCTGCGCTTTCAAATTTTCGGACTGAAAGCCAGGCTTTTGACTTTCTACCTTCTTTCTTTAGGCCCACTAAACGATATGCTATTAGTAAAATCCCAATCGAAAGTCATTCATCCCAGCCCAAAATACGTTTCATGGGCCCTTTAACCAGCTCGCCTGCCCACTTGTTTTAACTTCAATCACCAGGCTCTTTGGGCGTGTATCAGTGCGTGGCGTCACCTCTTGAGCTGGCGCTTGATTGGCTATGGGGGCACCCAGCCTTCCGATGCAAAGGCTAAGCGTCATCCCTCCTCCAGGTCACGTGAGCTGCGTCGCGGGTGCCTGTTCTTCCTTTGAATCCACGGAGCTTACAGATTCTCCGATACGGAGAGGGGCCCGCGGGCAGGAGGGTGCACCGGCCTCTGTACAAAGGCGCACTATTTGGGCTTTGGGGTACTGAGGCCAGATTCACGAAACGAACTTACGACAAAACCTGCGAAAAAATCCGAATTCACGAAACGAAATGTTCGTAACTTTTGCGTGGTTTACGAACGAATTCTACTACAGATCCGAAGCTGTCTTACGCACTTCTTACGATCAAATCCGCATGGCCGACAGCGTCGCTCAGTCACTTGGCCGCGATCGACCGACGGACGTTTATTTTCTACGTGCTCTTCTCACGCGTCCCGACTTCAAGCAGCAAGAGAAACGTAAAAGTACTTGAAACAGACCACGACGAACAAAACGCTGGATCCACAAACACCCGGGAAAAGCCCCAACGACCACGATTCCACGATCCACCGACTCCGACCAACCGAGCGCGCGCGGCAGATAGGCCTAGCAGGCACTCCGACGGTTTTTGGCCAAGACAGTCTGCCCACGACCGGCTGGCGTGCTGAATGGAATACGCCCGCGCGACCCTTGTGAACACTTCCCATATTATAGTTTGATCGCTGACCTCAATTTTAGATTAAGAGGTCAATCTCTTCATCTTGTCCTCTCCTTGTTTTCCGAGGCAGCGGTGACGAACGCTGTCGTCGAAAATGGACTCTCATCGATTCTATCTCCATGTTTTGTGTGATATAGAGCTCAAATAAACGCCGCATGGATTACCTTCGCAACACGGTATGTACACTTTGTTATTAGTAGGCCATTTTTATTCTGACACGACTGCACCTCACTGTCGATCGCTATAACAGTTCGTGGGTCGCAATGCCGGTCCAACCTTTCTTTGCCGAGTGTCACGTCAGTATCGAGTTGCAATCGTAAAGGATCGGTCCCGAAGCGCTTACCAATTCGCGGTCCAACAGTGCGAATCCAGCACTTCGATCAAACGCGGGCGTCCGCTCCGAGTGTGAACAGGTATTACGTGGCTCTTGCTGAGACTTCGTAGTTCAAACGTATCTTTTTTAACGTCGGCTCGCTCTGCATCTCCGAGGCCGCGAAAAACGCAACGGCAATTTGTTTCCATCTACGTCGCTTTGCAAATGACTGACACGGGCCGTCTTTTACCAACGATGAAAGTTGTGTTGACTTCGTAGCGCATCGAGTTCGTAGCAGTCAACGGAGGCGGTTACGCATCCCTGCCTCGGCATTTGGGCGTGTTTAAATCGTGTTAGCGTCGACATATCACTGCGCGGACACGAACCCCAGACAAGCGGTGGCAGAAAGGCCGCCTTTGTTTGTTGATAAAAATCCACGTGCTCCAGAACGGCTCCGAACCATGCCGAGCTCTCCGATTGGTTGTTCGTGCTGCCGAAGACGCCGTCGCCATAGCAACAGCACCGGTATGTTCTAGTTTTTCCGAACGAGAATGTCGCTTTCCTCCTCTCACTTAAGAACGCGTTTGTGAATACCGATTTCTCCTCTTCTTACGATGTTCTTAACTTACGAACTTCTTAGCTAAGTTGTCGTAAACTAAGAAGCTCTTCGTGAATATGGCCTCTGTTCTTTCCCCGCGTTCTTTTTTGTTTTCATGTTTTTCTTCAGTTTGGGGAAAAGGGCTACGGGCTATTTTTGTTTTTTTCTCACTTTTCTTTTGTTCCTGTGTGTGCGTATGGGTTTATAGAACGGCTGAAGCAGCCGTTCTATAAACCCATACTTCCGGCAAAAAAAGTAAAAAAAAAGAAAAAAAAAATGAAACACGCGAGAAGAATGAGTATTTGAAAATTAGTCGAGAACTTGGACTCCGTTCTGTGAACGCTCGAATGGAGTTCCTGAACCACCTCCTTCTTTCCACAGAGATCTGGCATAGTCTCTCATTTTCGTGAAAAATCCCTTTTGTAGAAATACACTGTTGCTTCGCCGAAAGTCACAAGTTGCCGACGTTTTACAACGCGCGCTCTAACACATCGTTTGCCCAAACAGCCGCAGTCGATCATATGAGTTCCCCATTAAAGGGGAACTAATACCCAATTCACACGGCAGCGCAAAGGTACCTTTGGCACACGTACATGTAGTAAACGGAGCTGGAAATCGGGGTCACACGACGCATAAATGTCCCTTTCGCTAAGGGAGGTCCTGTGTTAAAGGGGTCCTGCAATGGCTTTTTTACTGATTTTTAATTTGCACCAAACCTGAGCGCACTGAACGTAGTAACTTAACGACACTTTTCTTTTCTCGAATTTCGCTTTATTTTAAAAGTTATAGGCAAATTAAAATTACAAAAACAAGCAAAAAATAACCTCCTTCATGACGTCCTTGGTTGCTTGAGTGGCCGTGAACTAGCCGAGGGGTAGTGAGCTGAGCGAGCGCTCACGGCTGCCGTACTCCGTGTCGACGGCGCGAGAGGGCGCGACTAAAGCGTGTTCTGGATAGGCTGTATGTAGCGGGCAGCTAGAGCGGCTCTCATTGCATTTGCTGCGCGATTAAACACAAATTCGGCATGACACTTCATTGGCCACAAACGACAGCAAACACGGGGTAAAGATCAGTTCAGAATGGGAGCCACTTCGCGCTGCCATACCGCGAAACGGCCAAACCGCCAGACAAAGCTGCTCACCGAAGGCCTTGGGAACGCTCAGAGCCGGTCGGGTCCTTCGGCCCCTACGGCCGCAGCGCCGCCGCGTACATCCGGGACCTTTCCGTGTCGGCGCGAGATCCCACTACTCCTTTCTAGTATGCGCCGCCTTTTCCACCGCTTGGTGGCGGGTATGTCGACGGATCATTTCTTGTTTCCGTACTTTATAAACTGCATTTGTTTCTTTTCAGATCTAAAATACTGTACAAAAACTACTTTTATAAATAATTGAAACGATTCGCGCCACTTATATTTTGTATTTCGACTAAAAAGAAGCTTTTAGCGGCTCTGACCAGTAGTAAGCCCAGGACCTAAGACGTCACATTACGCGCGCTTTCGGTACCGCGGGTCGCCCCGGTCGGTGGAGGAGGTTTCCGCGTCGTCCGGTTAAAATATGACGCACTGATATTTAGTTACTCTCACCGTGCCCGCTGGCTTGCCCGAACCCCAAGAGACGTGGAAACCGCAAAAAAGGTAGACGCTTAATTATGATTGCAGGGCCCCTTTAAACAGAGATTGCCAAGCTCCCTTTACTGCTACAGGAGTAGCCTCGGACCCATGAACTCAAAATAAAAGTCACAGATATATGAATATATCTTGTTTAATGCAATATAACGCATTGAATATATATGTAAGCAAATTATGAAACGATTGTAAACACAATTGTAATGGAATAATACATAATCGAGGAATGCAGACTCCAGCTTCCAGGTAGCAGCAGCGCCACGTGGGAAACAATGTCTGCTACGAACCCGAAAGCAATGTACCACTGCGAGCTCTTTTTCGAGGTTGCAGACGAGTCGTCCGACTCTCCCGCCCAGGACCTTTTATCCTCGTCGTCGTCCATCCCATTCGATAGCGTGACTGACGTAACCGTGAGACTCCGACGTGGTTCGTTTCTGCCGGGCACTATTTAGCTACTTCAGTAAGAATTTTGCGGAAAAATAGAAACCAGAAAAAGGTCGCCCACCTCGTAATGGAAACTCGTAAACGCAGATGATTTGGGGCCAGTGTGGCCAGACGGGTCGGACGTTTTAAAGCAAGACTCATTTAGGTGCGCCCTTGGATTTACAGAAGAAAAAATAAATAAAGTGCCGCAAAAGCAAACACAAGTAATATTGAGGTTTTAAATGTGATATTTCACACACAATAATCAAAAACTGCGCGTCAAACGGATTTCGAGAGTAATTGTTTATCCCGTGCTCCTCTCGCGGTTGAGCAGGAATGCAACCGACATCAACTTAAAGTGCCCCGTTTTATTTATCGTGTGATCATGAACGCCGTTTACTACAGGCACCTTCAGCTAAGGGACCTAAACTAAAGGTACACCTTTTCGCTGCCGTGTGAATTGGGTATAATATGTCTTTAGTTTTACGACAGTTCACATGAGAGTTCAAACATTCCCTCGTCAGCGCGAGAATACGAGCCCTCATTCCTGTCCCTTGTTATTTCGGTGATGGTGACGCTGCAAGAAGATGAAGAGAGCAAATGTTAAAGCTGGTTCGTAACACTGTTCCTCACCGTTTCCCGGCTGGAAGAAGATATAATGTAGGAGGGGAAAATGAGAGTAATGTTAGAGGGAAGGTGGGCGCAAGTACAAAATATAGTCATGCGGCAAAGCTCCGCCATGACTGTTGGCTGGTCTGCGATAGGAAGCAGCTGGAAGTTGATTGTCCGGGAGTACGATTCGGGCGAAGCACATCTCATATGAATTATGTTATTATGTTGAATGCGGTAATTTTGTGGCGGTAGAAGAGGTAGGTGAAGGGCGTCAGTTGTCTGGTGATGTGATATAGCCCTACGCATTAACGCATAAACTTATCCGCTATTCCTTGTTTTCTAATAAGTGTCCGCACCCACACAAGGTCTCCAGACTGGTACGTTGAGAAGTATGTGCCTAATCGTAGCGAGTCTTCAGGGTGTAATGTTAATGAGCAGTTCGCAGTTGTGGAAGCTGGCGGCACTTTTCCGTAAGACATGGCAGTGGCGTCACTAGGGTCACCGGCACCTGTGGCGGTGGCCCGCCGCGACATCCCCACCCCTTTCACTGCCCAGCTGCACCCGGGCCAGTCCGCCCCTCCCCCTTGTGACGCCTAACATGGTTTATGATAAAGACACCCCTCTCAATTGTTGCATACACAAATATGGTGCCTGCAAAAATGTTCACAAAGCTAGGATTCTTAATAATAATGAACATTACACCCACTTGACTTCGCAAATAAACAATGAAATAAACAATGCAATCAGACGTTTCGTTTCCCATGCGGGAGACATCATCACTGCATGTTCTGGGTCACGAATGAGAGCAGTGCAGAAGCCAGAAAGATTTTTTAAGGACATCCGCTTAAACTTGGGAAAGGCGGCCTCGGTTTGCATTGCAAGCGGATGCGTCACAGCGAATGCAGTATAGTAGGCCTTTCGTAGGCCCACCTGTGTTCTCGCGCCAAGGTCACTGCGCTCTGGAAATCAAAGCTGTGACCCGCTTTCTGGTAGTGATCTACTAGTTCAGTGTTTGACCTCGTGGCATGTGTGGCCTTTTCCACGTCCCTCTTGTGTTCTTTGAAGCGGATGTTCTGTTTCCGGACGGTCTCGCCGATGTAGGATGAGTGACAATCGTGGCAGTTCACTTGATACACCACACCACACTGGGACTCCGGAGGTGCTGATACATTTGTTTTTGAAATGAGGTCACGCAGCTTGAGGTGGGGCTTGAAAGTTGTTCGTATGCCTCTCTGGCGTACAAACAACTTTCACGCCCCACCTCAGCTGCGTAACCTCATTTCCAGAACAAAGCACCCAACCCCTCCAGAGTCCCAGTGTGGTGTGCTGTATAAAGTTAACTGCCACGATTGCCCCTCAACCTACATCGGTGAGAGCGGCCGGAAACGGAGGGTGGTGGAGAAAATATCCCAGTAGAAAAGCTCACCGCAAAGTTGTCCGATGCGGAGAAAAGCTCACCGGCCTTTTGACGGATGTGGAGAAAAGCTCACCTACAAATCTAAGAATCGAGCGTTCACTAAAGTGAAATACGTTCACTCATCAGGCCCTCTTCTTAGCGCCGGACGGGCGTCATTTTTCCACTTAAGTTTTACCTACATGCCCTTACGAAAATGGCATATCTGAACTTATATAAAAAATATATATGGTTATATAAAAAATTGGGCAGATCTGGCCATATCAAGTAAATCAGTTTATATAAGCCTTATCAAGCCAGATCTGCCCAATTTTTTATATAACCGTATCAGGGTCTTGATATGGATATATCAAGACCCTGATAACCTTGATATACAGTTTTTTTTATTGCTTGTAGATATGTTTTTAAAAAAGCCATGAAAGCTACACTTATGCGGTTTGTGCGAGTGAGTTATACGCCCAGGGGGACATTATGTGGGTGGCTAATCTTTGCAATAAGTCGGCTAATGATTTGAAATTCACTACTTAATTTTTAAATTAGTGAAAATAGACATATGGTTCCAATTAGAAACTTGCTGAACGTCGTCCAAAATCCCTAAATCAGTCATTTTCAGAAAGACTTTCAGCGCGTGAGAAAGTTACCACTCGTGGAGCAGGTACAAGGCTAGCGGTTTCGGTCAGGCGCCCGCGCAATTTTTCCGTCTCTTATCTAGCCCCAGCCTTGTACCTGGTCCACGAGTGGTAACTTCAGCGCACTACTGCGCTTCACACGCGCTCAAAGTCTTTCTAAAAATTACTGATTTATGGGTTTTGGACGACGCTCAGCAAGTTTCTAATTGAAACCATATGTCTATTTCCACTAATTAAAAGTAAATTAGTGAATTTTAATTAATTAGCCGACTTATCGCAAAGATGAGAAAACTATACAATGTCCCCCTGGGCGTATAACTCACTCGCACAAACCGCATAAGTGTAGTTTTCACGGCTTCTTCTAAAACAAATCCGCAAGAATAAAAAAAATAACACCCGGTATTTAGGCATTGCACGTACGTCACACCATGACGTCGAACACCGGTATCCACCATGCTGGTGGTTGACTCTTCGACCCTGCACAGCGAGAGCAATGGTAAACTGTGCCGCGCTCGGCTGTAGCAATTACCCGGTATCCCGACGATCGTCCGATCGTTCCGTCGGCATGAACCGCGAGACAGAGTGTCCGTCAAGTTAGAGAAAGTATGAGCGGCAGGAGAGGGATACGTCCGCGGATTACCGAGTTTGCGGCACGCATCTCATAGCGGCGAGCAACTGCACTTTTCTACCGTTGTTTACGTTCGCGCACGCCTTTGCATCGGCTTTTGCCCATTCGTGGTGTAGATGCCCTTTGCCTTTCGTTACATAACGCCGTTTCCCCGCTTCGAGCGATTGTCGCTCCGCGAGCCCGGCCAGACGGCGATCGAGCGGCGGCGGCCCCGTGTGCAAGCTAGCCGAGACGCCGCCGTCAGGGGATCGGTTTGTGCCGTCTGCGAGACGGTAACCTTTGCAAGGAGCGAAGGTATGTAGGCAAGCCAGTTAGGAAACATCATAATATAAACCCTGAGTCAATGAGAGTTGTACGTTATTTGATTTATCCTTATCTCAGGGTTTAGATTATGACGGTAACCTAGCGTTGTTTACCAGTATTTCGCAAAATCGTAACAATCTTTCTACAAGCGACTCGTAAAGCCGCTCGTCAAATTTTAGAACGCGCAATTAAGATTCTTTGTTGTTGTTGTTCTTTTTGGCGACACGTCAAAACTTTGTCGGCGGCATATCGTAACTTTCTGCTTGTAGCGCAATCGCACCAATGCCGAAACATTCTGCACAATTATTCTCCCGGCTGCCAGGAGATAGACACGGCCTAATTCTAGAGGTAATCTGGAAGAGTACCTTTAGGAAAACGATCTATTGTCGCGAAGTAGGTTGCAGCGCACTTACGTTGACGAGACGGGACTTGAAAGGTATTCCGAGATAGATGTCGACACGGCCACGGCGTAATCACCACTCAAACACAAAAACGAGAAGGAAGGTGTCCGTGAAGATTCAACACGATGTAGCACAACCTGTCACTTGTAGAACCGAGCGCTAAACGCATCACAAAAAATTCTTGGGCTTCTTTGAAGAAATCGTTTGCAGAAGCAGAAATTCGCAGCAGCCACGCGCGCAAACCACACCAAACTGGATCATGCCGAACGCATTCCGATATTGGCAACGTCATCCGTCAAACCACGTGACCACGCACCTCCTATCACGCTTTCAGCTTAGGAGAGAGAGAAAAGGAGAGAAGGACAGGCCAAAACGGAAGTGCACAAACAAAAGGCTTATCTTAGGGGCATCAACGTGCGGATTTGTCACTTGTACCCAAGGCTGATAGTGCAGTGAATGCTATGTGTGGCCTTGGGCTCCAGGCAGGTGCTGTGTTCTGCTTCATCACCAGCTTCTAGACTGTAGTCACGTGACCCTAACCGGAGACACGATTGGCCTAAAACATGCATAGCGTCTACCACTGCTGTCAATACCGAGTGAACATAGAGCTCTCTGAAGTCCAACTTTTGAACTTCCAAAGAAGCTGTCTAGCTCGAAAGTGACCCAAAACGATGCGAGTTTGAAGATACTATGTTTTACGCCGTATAACCCACATCATAATTTAAAATGAAGAAATAAGCGCGACTATTTTTTTTGCGCATGATGTCCACAAATAAATAAATAAATAAATGTGTCTATATATTTTTTACCAATACATTTAAAATTATGTGTACACTGTTAGGTTCGCGTTTTTAAATTTCAAATTTTTTTACGAAAGAGTTGCACATAAAAGACACCACGGACAGCACATCTTCCGACTTTCAACACACGATGAATCGCAGACGCTCGCAAGCGGATGGTTACGATGCTGCGCGAACGGTTTTGAAAGATGCTGCGTAGGGCGCAACGGCTTCGCAGGCGTTCGAAGGAAAAAGGATTCTGGGACGCGTCTTGCATGTTCAGTAAGCTAACGGTTGGTGTTTCCCCGCTCAATTTAGCAGGGAAACACGAACAAAATTAGTTTCACTGCTAGATTTAGCGGGAAAATTGACGTCAAGTGACATAAGTACCAATTCAATTTCTCGCTAAATTTAGCGGGGCGGTTACTCGATGGCGACGCCGACACCGCTTAACTCGGAAGCGGGCGCCTAAGAGCTGCGAGCTCAAATCCATTATTTGATTAACTCGCTTTCCGATCTTATGCACTTCGTCATAATGTCACACGTCAAACATACAACCAAATTTCATTTGTCTTTCAATCTTCAAAATGCGCAATTGGTTAATTGGTCCAAATACCTGGAATAACTTCACTTTAACGATGTTAACAATAATTAACCAATTATATGAGACTCATGCAATATAGATCAATCAACTTGTCTTGGCGAGTATACATATGACTTATTGCTTACACGACCGAAACGGGCCCATATATCATTATCAGGGGCAATATTTGCACGCGTATATGGCGAAATATGGCCGTATTTACGCACTTATACGTCCGCATCTGGCAGTATTTGCCCACTTATATGGCGATATCTGGGCGTATTTGCTCCCATATATTCCCTATCTGACTACTTATATTATCATATCTGGCCGTATATAAAATATATCAGGGCGATATCTGACATTTTCGTACGGGTACACACCACAACTGAAGTATGCTGGGATGCCTTATATCAAATTGCACTGCTTATCGCATATCTAAACTGCTTATCTAAAGCGTAAACCAGTGTCGCCGCAGCTCATAGGCAGACCGACCTGACGATTTATAACACGAAAGTCTTTTTCTTTTTCCGTCTTCACATTACCTTTAATAATGACACAACTGTCTTCCGTGAGATATCATTAAAGGTATTTTGATCCACGTGTTCGCTTGGACTTCAGTTCATTGTAACGTCCGCGACATTACATCGCGATCATATTAACAAGATTTCGATGGAAGCGTTACGTTAGACCGCTTGTTTGAGAATGACAGGGGTATGTGGTGTAATGGACGACACGGAAGGCATTGAGTACAACCTCAAGGGTTTAAGTTCTAAATTGACAACCCCAGTCACTCGAAATAACTTTTGGTGTGCCATAAAATTGTAGAATGTTAGCGATAAAAAAAAATTGGGGATCCAATCGGCGCTGTGAAGGTGGTTGGCCAACGAAGCCGTAATATCACCCACAACGATTGCCCACTGCACTAATTCGCGACTCCAACTAACTATAGGTGGCGCCACTCATTTTCCAAGATGGCGGGTTTAGTGAGGGTCAGAGATGCGTGCCGCTGTTGAGCCTGTCTAGTGTGCTGGCTTCATTGAGCGACATAAATTATTTCTGGTAATACGAGGAAGCTAGGGGGTTATGAGCGCAGGTCACCTCTTTAACCTGAAAACAAGAACGGTGTTTAGCGTATTATTTACGGAAGGATGCGCGTTTTAATTCTGGAGCGAAACCGAAACTTACCTCTATTTTGGATTTAATTTCTCGGTATAGGTCTTAATTTCGGATTCTTTCATGACTCAAGATGTGTCTCAGATCGTAATTATTTACTTAGAAAAGTTGTTCGCGGAAACTTTATTTTGTGACATATATGTTCGATCCAGGCTGATATTTGTAGTTGATGAAAAAAATCAGTGCTGATATTTGTGCGTTTTCGCTGCCTTTTTCTCGCTCAGATAATTGTCATAGGAAATAATGAACTGCGGGCCTTTTAATGGTTTTTTGGGTATTTAGATGATTAATTGGTTTAACATTATCCCAGCACAAGAATAAGAGAATAATTCTAATTTTTACAATATGTCTACGAAACTTATAAATTAATAAACGCTGCTCTCACTGCAACAACAGAAAGACGAAATCCGAGTCAGACAGCTGAAATGTGTGTGTGTTTTTTATAGCACCGCGTGACGCGTAGGACTTCATATTACATCCAGTGTTTGACTGTTTGTCTATCTTGATAACGATGTCAGAGTTTTTCATATGCTAAAAAGAAAACAAAAACCTGTCTGGAAAGACTATTATGGTTAAATAGCGTATTCTCGTGATCTTGGCGTTAATTGGAGGCATACATTGCCGCGATTTGTATTAATAATAATAATATTAAAATTCACATATTTGAATAAGTATTTTTTCAAGCTCCAACATAATTCGTTGCTTATGATCTAATTTTAAACGCGCGAAGAACTATGACAATGAAAAGTGTGCTAATTATCATCACTGGTGCCAACTGCAGCATTTTTAATTGCCAATAAAATAAAAATAGTATAAAATCAATGAAAACATTCTAGCTAATGTGAGAAATCCATGTAAAATTACATTAATTGTGGGTAAAGTATATTGTGCTATCAAAGTCGCGACCTTTGACAATCGGCGAAACGTCCAAAGTCGCCGCCAATATACTTCCAAACCAAATGCCCAAAAGTAAAAAAAAAAAACATTATTTTTTAATTATTAGTTTTTTCATAACATTTATTTACTTTTGTATTTGCTCGCCGTCGTTTTGCCAATCTCAGCCTTTCCAGTTCGAAGGAACATCTACCTGCTTGCACGTCTGCTCACTGCAGCACGTTTCGTTGGCGTTGGAAGCCGGTGAAACAGTAGTGAGTTTTAATATTGCGTATACGAGCGAACTCAAGCCCTGTGTGTTTGCGTTAGCTTTGCGTGTTCCACACTGCGCGTGCGCGGAGCCCAAAATTGCGGTCTTGGATGGCGCATGGCGATGAGGCGCACGCACAACGTGGGGCACGCAACTCTAACGCAAACGCACACCGCTTGCGTTTGCTTCTATGCGCAATACTAAAACTCTTCAGTAAGGTACAATCCCATACCGGCTGCAGCACTACGTTGGGACAGTGATTAGTGTTGTTTGCATTCGGAAACGACATTTCGCGAGCCATGATCGCGAGCAGTTCCGCCATGCCCGCTGAGCAGGAGAATCGGGGGACCCTCACTAGAGCGCTTCCCGTTTCCGCCGCGGGAGGGCGAGCGTCGAGCTGGAGACGCGAATAACAAATGCCGCCGCTGGTCGCTGGATAGCCACGCTGGTCGTACCTCCGTTTCTTTTCCCTTTGCTGTTCCTCGTATCAAGGTGCTCATCGGGAGTCCTAACTACGCGTGGCCTACCCACAACGGTACTGCAACAACAATGAAGTAAGTTGCTAGGCGGGTTCTTTTAAATATGAAGGGCTAGTGACGTCAATTTCCACGTCGTCGCGGCAGCTTGTGCAACAGTGATCGTTACCGCGAAATGTTTGCGGTAAGCGCTACGTGATTCTCATTGTTAGCAGGAGTGCCTTATCATCAATTACGTGATTCAGATGCTCGTTTTTAGCTTGTTCTTTATTGAAACGAATGCAGGTGCCCTAAACTCATCAGACACAAAATTGAAGCCGAAAGTTTTCGAAGGGTGCTGATTAGACGCCGGCGACAAAAGCGCGAAGTCATCGTCGTGATTGTCCAATCAGTGCGCCTCGTGAACTTCGGCCCAAACTTTGTGTTTGACGAGTTTAGAGGCTCTGCGCTGTAGGTTGTATGAGGGATGTATGCACTTTTCGCTTCAATCGCTGAAGGCTTTTTCCTGTACATACGCCGACAAAAAAGAAAAAAACCTCGACCAATGAGTTATGTACAGTTTCGCGGTAAAATTGGCGACAACTTCAGGGAGACATTTGGGGGTGCAGCTCTTTCAGGGAATCGGGAGCAAAAATAAATGTTCTCTCCTCGAGATCGCTACCCCTACCACAAGGGGCTCCTCGCAGTTGAGGAGCACTAGGAATTCAAGGTGCTACACGCATCCCTAAAAGAAGACCCCATGAAAACCTATAATTAAAACGTACTCTTTACACATTCAACTCCTCAATAAATTTGAACTTGCCTTAATCATTCTTATAGACCCATGGAGACAGGAGTGTGTCATGCGTGGAAAGCATTCGAAACCAACCGAAGCTCTCTCTCTAACCAAGCATGACAAATCTTAACGCACGCAATGTGCACGCACGACCCAATTTGTGCTCCCCAGGTTTATGAGAATGGTTAAGACGAGTTAGATCTTTTCAGTTGTAAGTGGTTCCCTTCAATCAGTCTCCGATGTGGAGGGCTGCAAAATTAGCTACTTCAGTTAGCATGTTCATAGTTCACCCGAACCTACAAAGGTGGTGGATATTTTTTATAAATTTTCAAAGGAAGCGAGTTTCTGGACAGAGTCTTATGAAGTTCCTATATTTCTAGAGCGGGGGTAATTTTGTACAACTAAATGCGCCTATATATCTTATTAAAAATGATGACAGTTTAGGGGAGTTACAATAATTGGTGCTCCCAATGTCTCAGGGTTTCGACAAAATAAGGAAATTCAAAAGCTGCTCCATGTTCATTTTCCCGAACAAATGCCTTACTGAGGTGATAGTAACACAACTTCCTACATCTAGTCCGTAACTCAGGTACTTCTTCACGCTCAAATATTAAAAAGGCATGTCCCCCGTGGCTTAGACGGCTTGTGGCCGAGAATAGCACCGATCAAGAGCAATAAAAGCAATACGTAACCGAACGGAAGTGTCAT
>JAZHYW010069777.1:0-12795 GCA_037355805.1 Ixodes ricinus
CGTCGCTTCGCTGAAGGAACACAATGCAGTGCGTCTTGCATTCGTGAGGCACAATACGGCACTTCAATCCCGTGCCTTAGTTGAGAGGGTGTTCAGCGTAGAGTGCCAACATGTCTGTCTGTCTCAGGGTGAAGACATCCACTGTTGCCCTGAATGTGCCAGCGCGTGACGCTCTCGCGCACTCGGTGTGTGACTTGGGCGGTAAAATGGCGTCTATGCATTAGCCAAAGCTACGCGCTCGAGCTGCGTGACACCACGACTGCGCGCACTTCAAAATGCATTAAAGAAAAACGATTGGGCAGAAATTGCTGAGATGTCCCCACTCACCAAAAGCGCGCGTGTGTAGGAAGGCATCCTAGTTCAGCGTAGCAGTCGACATCTTCACGAAGAAATGAAGCAAGGAGTTTTACGAGACTTCTGATAGCCAGCTGAAGGTTGGGACTGGTGCAAACAATAGACAATCAAATAATCCTTTTTTTTTGCTCCTTTCTTTAGGGGAGTAATTTTGGAAGTAGCTCCACGAAAGTAATGAATTACTTTTGACTGTAACGGTCACTTACATTTATAAAAGGGTAATTGTAATTAAATGCAATTTAGCTTCAAGTAATTGTAAATGTGATTCCTTACTTTTTTTTTAGAAACGTATACGCGTCTGGTGTACACTGCTCGTTTTTCTTGGTTTTTTTCTGCGACTGGCATTGCGTGGAAAACAAAAACAAAATGAACGCCTGCTTCATAGGTCATGAAAGCCAAGCAATAATTGTAAGCTGTATTTACCCAAAGTAAAAAAAAATGGTTACATCGCCTCTTTAATCAGTCTATACTGTTTGCTTATGAATTATACATTTTCGAGTTTTGTATGTTCTGTGTTGTTCTGACGATAAAAATGGGTTTTATTTTTGCTAAGTAGATATAAATGCTGTACACAAACACGTTTTTATCTAATACATAACTTTATCGAAACAAACTTTAAAAAAAAACACGCTCGAAAGGCTGCAAATATACTCGATATGTTATTTTTGAATCTTTCTTTTTATATCCACGCAGTGTGTTGCATAACCGAATATATATATATATATACATATATATATATATATATATATATATATTTTGTATTTGGTTTTGTCAGTGTTGTTGTTGTCGGGGTTTTGTGGCCGACGTTTCGACCTGGATGGGCATCGTATCGGCGTGCGGTCGTGTATCGCAACTGCGTGATGGTCGTTAAAAGCCCCATGCTTGCAGACGTACCTCACTAGCAAACTTTCTCGTCTACGGTGGGTAACAATGTCGCCATATTTGAGCAGACTAAATTGGCGCTGTCTAAACAACTAACGACTATGTTTTGTTTGTTTTTGTTGTTGACGTCGTCGTCCAGCGCGACACGATAAGCGAGAACGTCGACCCGGCCCTTTTGGGAGGCTCCAAGGTTGTCGTTGTTGTCGTCGTCTTCTCTTCAGCCATTTATTCTAATGGCGTGCGCAACCTTGGAGCTAAGGACGCGAATTGCTCCGATCCTCCCTGAATTGCTACGTAAGAATTAATCTCCCGACAAGCGAGTCAATGAAACTGAACGCGACGTGAATGGCATTAGCAAACAGCCTTGCCGCTCCGTCGAACATAAGGTACCTTTCGATCTTTGGTCGAGCTGCCGTTTGCAACATCTTTTTCTCAATACGATATTTGCCACATTTACTTGGAGGTCTTCCTATGAACTGATGAGAATATCTATTTTGATTTCGTTCAATCGAAGACGGTGGTCTTGGCCTAGGTCATATTTTTGTGAGGCAATTGATTGCCAGGTGGGAGTTCTTCTAGAAACCACAACACCCATTCATTGAAATTTGTAGGAAATTATTTTTGACAAACTACATTGAACCAAAGAACCGATTGGAGGTCTCGCACAGTCTCGAAAAGTTGCGGGGTTTTTATAAGGAAGTAGCAGATACCTTAGATTTCTTAAAATATAGATTTGGTCAGGCCTTCCTCGAGTCATGCTCCAAAATAAGTCTAGTAAAGCAGCTATTAGGAACGTTGTTCCCTGAACCGCTATATCGATTAAGCCCGTTTGATCATCCACAAAACTGTAATATGTACATAACAAAAAAGAATTAAGGAAATGCCGATTCCGCCAAAATGCAAAACATTCTTCTTTCGCTTCCATTCACGAACTGTGCCGGTGAAGGAGTGGCTTGAGTCCCGAGGCATTGAGGAAGCATGGTCCCTGGACTGCAGACTCTGCAAGACTACCGAGACATTTACACATGCTTTTGTAATTTGTGTAGACGCGTTTTTCTTTTGGGATGTTTTCAAAAGAACATTGAAGAAAGATTTCGAGGTGGCAGAGAAACTTCTTCGCTATCTACATTTTTCAGAGCAACTAGATAGTGTGCTAGACACGCTTGTCGTTCTAGGGCTTTACAGTGTATGGAAAACCAGAAAGGTTGACACGGAGGGAGGGGTTGGAAAGCCTTCGGTAAATTTCAAGAACATAGCTATTCCAGTGAGTCGACGGATGGTTAAAATTTGTGAAGATACGGAATGGAAAGAAGTTGTAAGCAATCTTAGCCGTTCCCCATACATCATATGAAGCAAGCATTTTAGCTTGCAGCGTAAACTATGCAGAATTGATACCTATATCAACAGCGTAATCTGGTTAGTGAAAAGTATACTGATGACTCAAATGCTATGTGGTCTTCAATGACAGCACGTAAATAGCTTGTATCATATTTCAAGTAAGTGAACCATTTGTACATATTATAGTGTTTTGTATATAACTGTAAATAAATGTGTTTGTTTACAAATAAAAATAGCCTGCTATAGTCGAGAGGTAAGAACGCCAGTATTTGTCGTCGCGGCGTGAAAGTTCCGGGTTCAAGCCGCGCCGGAAACTTTTTTTGTATGTTTTCTCGTGCTTAATTTGTGGACGCTTTTTTTTTTTTTATTGACACAAAAAAAAATTGGTGGCCGAGTGGGCTAGCGCACACCAGCTCGGAGCACGTAGAGCGAAAGCTCGCGGTGCGGAACCCAGGGTCCTGGGTTCAATTCCCACCCCTGCACGTTTTGATCTAGATGAGCATCGTACTGGCGTGCGGTCGTGTATCACTACTGCGTGGTGCACGTAAAGATCCCAGGCTAGCAGTCGTACTCACTGGCTAAATTGTTCATCTACAGCTAGAAGATAAGTCGCCCGTTGAGGCAGACTAAGTTTTCGGCTGCATGAACATACACACACCCCATTTTGTTCGTCCCCATCCTGGGACATAGTCACCGTCGTCCTAAAAAAATCTTTAAAACGCCAGAACAGCAACAACAACAACAACAACAACAAATTGAGCAGTCCTGTGTACGGTAGAGTCCCAAGGATAGCTGCGACACATCACAGCGAAGTCGTAAGGCTTCGGCGTCGCGTTCGGAACAAAATAGATACCTCATAATTCTGTTCCAAAAGCTTCCTGTTTCTATTTTTATTTCTTGAGCGCGTGAAAGCGCCTCTTTCGGTACGAAGTCTTGACAGTGACGGTGCTACAACGGCATTTTGTTATTGGCTATTTTTTTCACTCTTTCCACCACTGAAAATGACGTCCGTTGTTGATGATGTAGTTGTTGATGCTGTAGTTGGCGTAGTAGGTCGTACGGTGTCTGTCGTCGATGTTACCAAATCATGGAAGAAGGTCACCCGCCGCATCCGAATCCACGTAATGTCGATCCTTCAAATTGCTCGTCTGGATAAAACGTTTCGCAATGTCGCGTGAATTTAGCCAGGATTCTTTATGCTGCCTAAAATATCAGGTACATTGGTATGATCTTGGATGTAAGAACACTGCATCTCACCAATTCCTACGGCCATTTGAAGTGCCGAGATTTAAAACCCTGGCGTCAGAGTGGTGTTCCAAGTATAGTCTCCCGCGCATATGCCTATCGTAGACTATACGAGCCAAACGCCTCTGTACCGTTTCAAGACGCTTACATTCACTTTTCGGTATATTGTTCCACACGACAGAAGCAACTTCAAGTCGGGGTCTAATTGATGCACAAAATAAACGCAGCAAAGCATCGGGTGCTCGAAAGTGCCGAGTCATACGTGAAATCGTGCCGAGCAATTTAAAACCGGTACTACAAATGCTAGGATCATGATATCTGAACGTGAGTTGGCCATCGACTAGCACACCAAGGTCCCTGATCACATCAGCTCAAGTAATAGTACTGTTTTCCAGCTTGTACTTAAAGTGTAAGGGATCTCTACGCCTGGAAAGCGAGATAACTCGGAGGCTATCGGTTCAACGAGCATTTGTTCGAAATGCTCAAAATGACACACTGCATGCAGCACTGCGCAGTCTGTATCGGAACAAACATGTGAAAATATTTTTTTGCCAATAGGAGCATGCTAGCAAACTTGATACAATTTGAACCATAATTTATAAATACGAACAACAGTAACTTTTTTTTTCCTGAAGTTGAAAAAAATGCACTTGATGAAACATTTTCAGCCCCAACATAGATTTTTTATCGATGTCAGTTCACTGGAAACCGTCAACTATGCTTAGGGAAGATACCATATTGTTCCAATTTCGTACAAGCAAAAGCTAATCAACCTTATATAAAGCTTTAGGTAGATAGAGGTAAATTGAGTCAGCCTGAACTCGATTTGAAACAAGCGGCGCTGTGTAGTCTAGAAACAAACAAAGGTTAGTTCCAACCGAAAGTCTTCTACGAAAGCCGTTGCTTTCCTCCGTAAGGTACTGTGATAAACGAGAGAAAATATACTTTTGCATAATGATTTCAGATACTTAAGCAAGACCGCACAGTAGTGACACATGACGGTAATTCGATACAATACAGGCATATTTTTTTATGAATGGGCACGACTATGCCTTTCTTCTACATCGCGGGAAATACACTTGTACGAGCTAATAGGGGAACGAGCAAACTACAACAGCCTTTAATAATAAAAAGTGGAATTTGATTCGCGCCAACAGACAATTTCGAATTTAACTTATTTATAGCCGCGAAGCCGTCACAAGTAGCAACACTGAAGAGAGAGAGCGAGTCACCATCAATGGAAACGCTCACTCGGTTTGATCTCACCGGGTGAATGGGCGGTAAATAGAAGCTGCTCAAAAACGAGGCAAACACGGCGGTGATGTCTTTAGGTGATGAAACATAATAGATCTCACCGCTACTAGAAGAGCGGAGAGATGAATGTTGTGAAGAAGCATGTTTTTTTACTGTTAACGAATCTCCAGAAAGATTTGGGATAATAAAATACACTATTTTTGACGCATCTTTCGTTAACGTATTTATCACGAGCAAGCAATATCTTAGCTAAGGAGCGAAAGCTGCCAAATTTTTGGTACCACACTTACTGATTCTTTCTCTTTGACAGGCCATGAAAACGAGCCTTATTTCGCAGAGCCGTTTTCGATCCTATCGAAAACCAGCTCGGAAACTTACTCTGTTTTACGAGCTTCTCAGGCACATATTTGTCGATGGCTTCTTTTATCGCCGACGTCAACTTCCTGGCTCCAAAATCTACGACATCTGAATCGTATACCTCAGACCACGTGTACGATTCAATATACTTAAACAGGCTGAAGTAATCTGCCCTTTGATAGAAATAATTGGATTTGGCGAGCTTTCGTGATAAACGCAGCAAGGAAAATTCGGCTTCGAACGGCGGGTGGGTGAAGAACATCAAACTCTCCTAATGGGTGTGAGGATTTTGCGAGCGCGCCGATATGAAGGCTAGATGCGAGCGAGCCAAGCGTGTTGCCTTCGTGGGATCATTGTGTTGGGAAAGCCCATTAAAATCAATTAGCAGAGATAACCAAGAAGCTTCGATTTCTCTAAGGTAATCAGAAGGATAAAATCCGCCAAGAGTACGACCGGAAGGTGAAAATCGCCATATATTTGTACTTTGTATTTGCTAAAATTAATTTTATTCGTTAAGCGTTGAAGTGTGAAATACAAGGTTGGTATTGCAATTTAGGTGGAAAATATTACTTTCAGATAAGGTCGCAGCGGTCGCGTAATAAAATCTCAAGCCAAACGCACTCATCCCAAGTCTCAAGGTCAATTCTTCGGTGCGCCTTGAACTTGCTCGAGATGGCCATTAAGACCCCTCCGCAAACCGTTGACCAGCTGCGATATAATCATGGTCACGACGTGGTGCACTGTATGGTCTCTCATAAAATATAGCAAATCGTGTTTCTGGACATTACCATCTCTGTAAGAAAAATAAATGACGAAAATCCGTCCGCCTTTGTTCGCAACCAGCGAACATTTTGGTATCTTTGATGCTACCATTTTGGCCTAGTGATTGAGACAGGCGTCCAGTTTACCAAAGAGCTGGTGAACAAACAGCCTTCTGGCCAGACTTGGGGGCAATGTAAAGCGTGGAATGCCTCGTGGTGAACTCGGCTGAGCTGGCATCAGAAAGAAATGCTGCGTTCGGCGAGAACTAGGATCTGGTCACATGCTTCGGGTTCAAGCAATGGCCACCACCAGTGTTGCTCGATGGTATTTTGAAGAGCCGAGCAAATTACTTTTTGTGCACTATAGTGGGTCATTATGTCCACATTCCTTGCTTTGTTATTGGTCCTTCATGTCTGCTCGCAATCTGCAAAGCGATAATAGGGAGTTTTCCTAGATCGTTTCCGCTGTCCCGCAACGCCCTCCGCAACCCGCTACGATACCCGGAACTCTACAGCCAAGGCCATCGGCGCGCAGACGCAGTAGCGGCTTCTTTGTTGCGGAGGGCCTAGCAAGGGGGAAACGCGGTCTACGAAAATTCTCTAATGAGATGCGGGACTCGCCATGTTTTTCTTAAGCTCTCAGTGACTAAAATGATCAATTGTTTTAACGCTTTGAGAGCAAAGTATCAATTTCGCGAGTAATTTGCCCGTGTCAGGAATGACGAAAACCTACCAGACGCAACAATTTTGCGTCCTATCGCGACCACAGACTGGTGACCACTCTACGGTTGATAAGATTTATGACAACAATATATGTGTGGTCACACTCGCTGACGTGAACAGTCAAGTGCTTTCGAGCTTCTACTGCCCTTAACTGTTCTCTTTCGATTCCAAGTGTCCTCGACTCTGCGAGCTCTTTTGATTTGAAGTGTCCTGGACTCTGGTCTCCTTCGATTCCAAGTGCTTCTCTGGAGATTAGAGCAGATATTCGCGTAAGGTTGATAAAGAAGGCACGATGATTTCTAGAAAAGCGATTGATTGAACTTCGTAGCCTGTTCATAGCACGGAGGAAGCGCTGTGGGGTGAGGCGAGTCGGCGAACCAGGCCAAGTGGAGAAGTGCTCAGGACAAGAACTGGACTGTCGCGATAAACTCTCTTTTCTGGCTTTAGCCCCACGGTTATACCAATGAACGTGCGTAATATCTGTAGCCTGGTATCGTCACAAACAGTTGTCAGTTAATGTGGACGCGAGTGACTTTATTGCGTCGCATTTACAGAAAAAGAAATATTAGAACACAATCAAACATGTATCAAGGTCATATTCGTTTCCAAAACAAAAGAGTGTTATTGCGATGTAACATGTCATAAAAAAATGAAAGCCGTTTACAACTCCCTGTAACGCCGAATTAGAGCGCAGCTCTTGAGGAGGAGGGGAAGGCACGGGGGGGGTCACGTGACCCCAGGGGGGGGTCACGTGGCCTGGGGGTCACGTGACCTCGAGGGGTGGGGGGCGGATAAAATTTTCCGCTAAATTTAGCGGGGAAATATTTCCGCTAGATTTAGCAGGAAAATCTTTCCTTTAAATTTAGCGGGGAAAATTTTCCGCTAAATCTAGCGGGGAAATTTTCCGCTAGATTTGGTGGGGAAAATTTTCCGCTAAATTTAGCTGGGAAAATTTTCCGCTAAATTTAACGGGGAAAATTTTCCGCTAGATTTAGCGGGGAAAATTTTCCGCTACATTTAGCGCGGAAAATTTTCCGCTAGATTTGGCGGGAAAATTTTTGCGCTATATTTAGCGGGGAAATTTTTCCGCTAAATTTAGCAGGGAAATTTACCCATCATGCACCGCGCGGTTACGCCGACGGCGACGGCAACGGCGACGCCGACGCCGCTCAAGCCGAAAACGGGCGCCTAAGAGCTGCGCGCTAAAAATTAGTGTTAAAAAACGAAAACATGAAGTCGAAAGCGAAGAAAACGCCCAATGGAATGGTTGGAATGGTTGTCAAAGTTAAACAACTATCTTACTTAAAAGGTATGTAATTTTCTTAAAATTGAAGAAAAAGGGGCCCATCACCGGTAGTTGGCGCCATTCATCCTAATGCATCGGTAAGCTTCGTAGGCCACCATTTTACCATCGAACATTTCAGAAGATAACATAACTTTTGCATAAGATAACGGATAGTTCTGAAACTGGCTCTGGTCAATTCCGCTGGTGGTACATTTGGGCCACAAGATACTTTTTAGGAGATGACACACAGCACGGAGAACGCTCCGACGCGTTCGACCAGACAAAGTCCTCTTGGCACGCACCAGAGTAGCCTATAGGGGGTATTCAAGCCACCCCTCGCCTCCCTCGTAGAATGGAGGGAAGTAGGGCGCACGTCTGTTGCGCGTCTCAGCCACCGGGGAGCGGGACCGCGGGCGCAAAGATGCGCTCCGACAAGAAAGTGTGGGCCACTTTCAGAATAGGGGTTATTTATGGTCAATAATTTTATTGTGATTATTTATCATCACTTTTGTTTTAAATATTGTCAAAGGGTGTCCCTATGACAGTCTTTGTCAAAGTTTGACCAGCTCTTCCGTGTGACTTTTTTAGATGCGGAGCATCTCTTGCACGGGTCTATGTCCCGCGGCGTTAGCGTCGGCGTCGTAGTCCGCACTCACACTACGCATGCGCAACTCCTCCTTCCCTCTCTCCAACAGCTGCGCGTTACTCTCTCCGCTCTTTCTCTCTCTACCAGCTGCGTGCACTTCGCGTGCGTTCGCTTCCACTCACACCGCGCGCGCATGCGCAACTCTCCTCCTCTAGTCTCCTCTACTTCATGTAGCGCCAGTAGCGCGCTGCGCGCGTTCCCCCGGAGGAGTGAAAGGAGGATAGTTTTGGGCGCGCGGGTCGCAGCGCCACGCCAGGGCTTTCCAGTGGGGTGGGCTTTCCCCGCAACTCTGCGGCTGTCGTCTGCTAGCGTTTCTCGGCCGCTCGCGTCCGCCGCAGCCCAAATCCGGCCGGCCAAAAGAAATCAGTCAAGAAGGGAATAAATTAATTACGATCCGCGAGGCTCCGCATCACCCCATGGTTCCCCTCGGGAAGATGGTGTAATTTTTTGAGATATCGTAACATATTTAGTATTTTGAGAAAGCTAAAGTATACTCTTTTTATTGATAACACATTTGGTGTTGCGTGTAAAAGAAAAAGGGCAGTGTATTCTCGTAAATAAAAGACTATTTCAAAATATTGGCGAATTGGAGGTCCATTTTCTAAAAACAGAACACCTTTTATTTGGCTAATTTTCTTTCTCTAGCTAGCTATTGGAGTGCTTTATAAGGTAATGTAAATGGAAAATGTAATATTTCTTTTGTATGGCAGCTATAGAGCTTGAAGCAGTTCGGCAGCAGTGCGCACCGAAGCAACACCTAATCATCTGTATTTCTGCAGGTGAGAACCACGAATTTCTTGTATAAACTCAGTAAAGCGTCTGTGCACTGCTGCCGAACACAGCAACAACTCTTAGTATATTGAAACTGTCTTTGTGAGAGTGACAAAGTTCCGTTGGGTGTTGCTTTCTTAATTCCTGATCTATAATGAGTAAGGAAACTAAAGACATTGCGAAAGCCATTGAAGATCTAAGACGCGAACTGAGGGCTGAACTCAGAACTCTAAAAGACAGTGTGAAGTTTTGTAACGACACTTGTGACGGAGTCAACGAAATAAAAAATGAGATAAAAGGACTCCGAAAAGATGTTCAGAAACTGACGGAAAAAAACGAAGAACTAACCGTCGAGAACCAAAGGCTAAACGAAAAAATTGAAGAACTTGAGGAATATCAAAGATGTAATAACCTTGAAATAAAAGAGTGCCAGAGGAAGCTGACGCATGCGACGTTGTCAAAAGAATGGGGAGTCTCCTGAACGATCCGATCCTTGACTCGGATATTGACATGTCACAGTGTCCCCACCTTCAAGCCCTCTGAAAAGAACATAATTGTTCGCTTCGTGCAACGCACGAAGCGAGATAAAATTCTTCGGAAAGCCAAAAAGCAGAGAATGACAACTGAAAATCTTGACTATGGTGGGTACAGTAGTCTTGTTTACGTCAACGAACATCTGACGAGTTCAAACAAAAAGCTTTTGGGTGTCGCTGTAGCCAAGAAAAAAAAACGGTTGGCTGGAAGTTTGTGTGGTCTTCGGGTGGGAAAATCTTTGCGAGAAAGGATGAGCAAGCAAATGTTCTAAGGATTGCTAACCTGGCTGACGTTGAAAAAATAACAAACTAAATAAGAAGACTACAACAACGGGATACACGCAAAGCCATTCTGATGGAGAACACTCAACTTGATTGTAACTATTACGATTGTCAGGCATTTAATTAAAAAAAACATGGAAATGGTGAAAGACAGTTTAAATTTATACATTTAAATACAAAAAGCATAAAAAATAAGCTAGATGACCTAGAAATAGTTTTACACTCATTGAGTGTGAAATTCGAAGCCATAGTACTTACTGAAACCTGGTTATCTAAAGAGGACACGCCACCGTACTTGCAGGGTTATAAATGCGAACATCTGAGCAGAGATGAAAAAGGGGCGGTGGTGTAACCATTTATCTCAAGAATAACCTACAGTCTCAAGTTATGAATGACCTAACAAGAATGGATGAAAATGTCGAAAGCTTATTCATTAGAACAGTGGTTCTCAAATGAGGGTCCGCGGACCCTTTGGGGTCCGCGAAGGCATTCTAGGGGTCCGCGAAGCCCTGCCCCATCAGTCAAGCCCGGCAATAAAAGTTGTATTTTTTCAGATCGAGAAGAAATGTTGCAGTTTTTGGGCGAGTTTTCTAGTGTTATGTCAAAAAGAAAAGTCTACTTCCCACTAGCGCTTAGTTCTATCTATTTATTAAATCATTATTATATTTACCTATACCCTTCACCTCCCTTCACCACAGACGGGGTCCTCCATCATCTCCACCGATCCAGAAGGGGTCCGCGAAACATCGATGGTTGAGAACCACTGCATTAGAACATCTAATACTGTAGTTGCTGCCTCGTACGGACCACCCTTCGGCAATATGTTTGAATTCATGCAATTTCTTGAAAACGCACTATGCATCCTCGGGTCGTTATCTGTGTCATTCATTATTCTCGGAGATGTGAACATAGACACGCGTTCGGGTGACCGTTACTTTTTATACGCGTATCGAACACTCGTAAAACCCTCATTAAATGCCCTTTCAAACATTAGGTGATGCGTGACGTCAGCTGAAAGAAACGTAGGGCATGGAATCTTACGTTCATGGGTCCCTTCTGTTGCGGTGTAATTTCAAGGACAAAAGCGAGCGTTTTCTTTCAATTTTTACTTCACAAAACTCGATGACGTAGCTCGCAGTACCCCGCAGTTACGATACCTGAATGCGGCTCATAAATTGTGTGGGCACTCGATTTGGGCTCGTGGTAATCGATAGCTCGACAAGCATTCGGGTAATGGCCCCTGTCCAATCGTTGGAAGGGCGACATTAGCCGAACCGTAGCCATGTCTGGAACTCAGCGCGTGTCCTGTGCCTTGCCAGCGTGTGGCTACATTGGCGGCATAAATACCTTCGCAAAAATCGCCTTCGGCGTGCTGCCATCTTTGGCTGCTGGCTGTGGAAGGCCTTCTGAGCATGCTCTGTAGCTCTGCTGTATACCAGACGCAGCGCGTGCATCCACAGCTCAGTGACTCAGCATTTTTCGCCCGGGTGATAAGCAATGCAAACCAAGTCGCTTGTTAAGGCTGCGAGTTGAAGGGGCGAACGCTGCTCGTTTTTCTTCAATGTTTTATGTGACTTGTATTGCGTGTGGTGAAAAACGAACGCGCGTTTCATAGGTCATTAACATTAAGGATAAGCGTCATTTGCGCAAAGTACAACGATTGTTGCATCGCCCCTTTAAAGGGGCAATGAAATGATAACTTCTTCCTCCTTTACTTTTCTCCTCAACTCAGAAGCAAACTGAGAAATCACGCGGTCGTGACGTGCTATACTTCGTTTCAGCTTGGGTCCAGACGCAGCCGATGCTACAAGCGCGAGCTCCGGGCTTCCAGCGTCCCTGCCAAGCACGCGCGCTCGTGCAGTACAGGCACTGTTCAGGGCCACACGCTCGTGCTTGTAGCATCGGCTGCGTCTGGACCCAAGCTGAAACGAAGTATAGGGCATCGGTACGATTAGAGCCATTAGGGAGTTTTAGTAGATCTTTCCGATGCCTATACGGTACCCCCGATAACGATACGATGCATGCGCAAAGGCGGCGGCGGAGTATCGGGTATAGTTATCGGAGTCATCAGAACGATCTACTAAAACTCTCTATTAAATGAGCTGCGCTTAGAGCTATTGGCACTCCATTCCCCGACATTTTTGTGGGCGCCGCCATTTTCGTTTGTATGCAGAGCAGACGCAACTGCCCATCGTCATGATTCAAAAGTGCTACTTCCTCAGCATTAGATTCGGTGTTAGGAAGCTCATGTAATATTGCTTTGCTCTGTCGCGAACTCTTTAAACATTTGTGGAAGACGGAAAAGCCTTTCCTGTGATTTCAGATAAAGCTTCAAATAACTGGCAACCATGATTTTAAGACACA
>JAZHYW010069778.1:0-14427 GCA_037355805.1 Ixodes ricinus
TTACCCGAATACATAGCGAAGCTTCGTCGTTGCAGCCGCTGCCTGATACTATTGGAATCGCGAAACTGTACAAGTCGCAATAGAACTGGCCAAACCTGAAATAGCAATTGATTTATGTACATCCAACTATGCCGGAATATATAGCCAAGCGGAGGAAAACGAAGTTATTAAGACAGGGTAGTCACGTGACAATTAAAAAATAAATAAGTTTCAATCTATATTTTTTTTTTGGCTCTGAACACATGGAGCCTTGGTTTGAACGTTGGGGAATAAAAAAAAAATCAACCTTTTTCGATATACAGGGTGTCACAAAAGAAAATTTACACGGTCTCTTTTACCGCAAAAATAAACTAGGCATCGCCGAACGCTCATTCTCCGCTCGAAGGTAGCGCTAGAGGTCACAACCAGATGCCAAAGTTTCAGCTTGATCCGATACCTCATTCAAAAGTTATAAGTGATTTTCTGAAAATTTCAATAGGAAAATGGAGCCCATTTTTGACCGTTTTCGGTTTCTGGTGCCATGTTCGAAAACTCCGTCGACCGCCATTTTTTCATTGAAATTTCCAGAAAATCAGTCATAACTTTTGATTAAGTTATCGGATCGGGCTGAAACTTTGGCATCTGCTTGTGACCTCTAGCGCTACCTTTGGGCGGAGAATGAGCGTTCGGCGATGCCTAGTTTATTTTTGCGGTAAAAAAGACCGTGTAAATATTCTTTTGTGACACCCTGTAGATGTGAAAAAAAACAAAAAAAAACATCGGGATTTTTTAAAAACAACTAACTAGAACGTCGGCTCTAACGAGGCAATGGAAACGCACGTTTGCCGTACGCACCTTTCTTGATGTCGTTAAAAAGCGCAAAGAGCACTTGCCGTCAGTAGTGCACTCCAATGTTCAGATTAGACGCCCGCTGAGGCTGAGGCCACGGGCAGCGAAGGGCAGTGAAACACGCGTGATTTACTCTCTCCTCAAGCCCGGAACCTCTAGCCTAAATCAATTACCTTTTTTTCTTTTTTAGTAAAAAAGTGTGTTTGAGATGATACGTGTCCCACTAGGGTAAAAAATAAAATTAAAAAATTTATTTTTTGAAGTGCACGCAAAAAGCTTACGCACAAAAAGGGTGTCTGAGATGCGGATAACCTGGCTGGAATCGACAAATAAAATATGCCAGCTCTAGAGGTTGAACTACCGAAATGTAAGAAGAGAAGTGAGAGAAGGTGAGAAAGTGTTTTAATACCCTTTGTCTAGCAACCAAACGAGGATGCTTGTTGTGACTCTGATATTCGGACTAATCATCGCGTCGCTCTTAGTGGATGTTAGGGTAGACGGAGCGTCCCCTCCTCTTGCGACATTAGGAAAAGGGCCGTAGTCACTATACTTCGTCTCACCCTACAATGGACTAAAGGCGAAAGCTACAGACCGCCAGATCCAATCACGAGCCACTTAGAAATTACCTGGTATTGCGCTCTGATTCACGTATCAGTGCCCGCGTCTCGGATAACAAGTGGGGATGGGCGGACAGTGGTTCAAATCGAATAGCAGTGAGTGACTCAACAATTTTACATTGCGTAAATGTGACGACGTACAGGCTGTTTGCAGTGTCGAAACTATAGAAATGATGCTGCGTTTCTGGTTTCGGAGCATTATTTGTGCACCCCTAATCAATGCTAGGCATGCCATAGTTTAGCGTGGAACATGATTCGACCTGGCGGCCCGTGGCTTTGGCCTTTAGTCCATCGTAGGATGAGACAAAGTATAGAACCGAGAGGGGTGAATTCTCGTATGTGCACTGAATGCCTCAGCTTCTCGAAGAGGCACATAAATAGTTCGTGTCGTCTCCCCGTCTTCGATCGCAAAGAGAAAGCAAAGGGACTAAAAAAACGGATTTAGCGGGCCCGCACTTTTTTTTTTTAAATACTAATTTACATTTTTGTTTTGTTTTGTTATTAGGGCTCGCAGAAAAAAAAAATAATCAGGGGCTTTTCTGCGGAACTGAAGAGGGTCAAGCCTCCTTTCGCGCTGGTCAATGCGCCTGACAGCGTGACTGCGGCAGACTTTACCAAATTGAACACTTTTTTTTCGAGGAGAGGTGGTTTACTACAAAGCCGTTACGTTAGTATAGGTAAGGAAGTATCTTTATAATTAATCTAGTAAATATGTAATTATTCCAGTACTGAATTACGGATAAATTGAAGCAAGTCCAAGTAATTTCGTTACTTCTAACGGATTGCGTACAAGTCTGGCGTCCCCCCCCCCCCCCCAACCAGCCTCTTAGTCTAGACAAGCGGCGAGTTTTTATCAGAAGATGTGGGGTTCTGCCGGGCACTGTTAGTGTATTAGTAGGAATATGAAGTGAAAGATAAGTGCCAAAGGAAAGGAGGGGAACAACGTTTCGGCCAAACGGTCTTCTTCAGGTAAAATGGGAGATGACAGAACAGAATAAGAATACCGTATATACAAAAGGCAAAGGTAACACGTGACAGATGTGACGTTGTGGCGAAAGAGAGAGGAGGAGGAAAAGTCGTCAAGTAGGGTGCGAGGTTTGAAGTCAACAAGTTGCGGAATGCGGGTGGGGGGGGGGGAAGCTTATAGCCCCCGCGTGACTGACCAAATTACAGAAAAAAAAAGAGAGGAAGGAGCGGGAAAAAGGGGAATGTTTAATAGCCGAAAGAAAGTTTCTTGTTCAAACCGGAAGGAAATTCAGGCTTTAAGTTAAAAATTAATCTGTTTTCTTCTTTTTTCCGTGAGGTGGGTGTATGAAAGCCTGATTTGATGACGCAAATTCGCATGTTAAGCTCAGAGTGATTTGTGGAGGAGAAGTGTTTAGATGCGTGTGTGGAGAGGTCAGGTTTGAGTTGGCCCGCTCTTTCCAGTGTGACGAGTCTGCGGTGTTCTCTGAAGCGTTCGTGGAGTCGGCGGTCAGTTTCGCCGATATACAATAAGGTTGGACAGAGTGTGCAGGAAATGATGTATATCAGATTAGAAGATTTACAGGTGTGATTGTCAGGGATTCTCGTTGGCAGGTTGGGAGGAGGGCCGGTGTGTTTGCACGTAAGGCATTTTGGGGCGCCGCACGGCGTGGTACCGGGAAGTAAAGTCTGAGGTCTTATGGAACGGTTGCTGCGTACTAAAAGGGATCGTAAGTTGGGCTGTCGACGGTAAGCTAGCGCGGGTGCTTTAGAAAGAACTTTGGAGTCTACCAGGTGGGAAGTGGCGTCCATGAGTCTAACACTAAACGCCTTCCAATTCGACAACTCTTTCTATCGCCAGAAATGTGGTGTAACGATGGGCACAAAGATGGGTCCCTCGTTCGCCAACCTTTTGTCGGCTACGTCGAGCACTCGTTTTTTAATTCCTTTCAACACCCGCCGCCACAATTCTACGGTCGTTATATTGACGATATTTTTGGTTTTGGCCCCCCTCCCGTAGTTGACGGCTTCACCAAAGCACTTTGTAACGCCCACGCCTCCCTCAAGTTTACCTCACTGATATCGAAATCCTCTGTCAACTTCCTAGACTTAAAAATCACCAGTGACGGTCACAAGTTCCACACCTCTGTGCACTATAAACCTACTGACAGCCATAGCTACCTTCTCTACTCCTCGAGCCACCCTAGATCCCAAATCAACTCTATTCCCTTCTCACAATTTCTCCGCCTCCATAGGATTTGCAGCGACGACATTGATTTCCGTCATCAGCTTAAGACGATGACCACCTTCTTTATTGAACGTGGTTACCCACTCGGCCTTCTGCGCAATGCCAGCAGTCGCGTTTCTAACATTTCGCGTCACGACGCCCTATTTCCTCAATCAAGGTCTAAACCCCCGTGCAACCCCCTCATCTTCACGTTCCATCCCTCGATACCTAGGCTCGGCAAACTAATCATGGACGCCACTTCCCACCTGGTAGACTCCAAAGTTCTTTCTAAAGCACCCGCGCTAGCTTACCGTCGACAGCCCAACTTACGATCCCTTTTAGTACGCAGCAACCGTTCCATAAGACCTCAGACTTTACTTCCCGGTACCACGCCGTGCGGCGCCCCAAAATGCCTTACGTGCAAACACACCGGCCCTCCTCCCAACCTGCCAACGAGAATCCCTGACAATCACACCTGTAAATCTTCTAATCTGATATACATCATTTCCTGCACACTCTGTCCAACCTTATTGTATATCGGCGAAACTGACCGCCGACTCCACGAACGCTTCAGAGAACACCGCAGACTCGTCACACTGGAAAGAGCGGGCCAACTCAAACCTGACCTCTCCACACACGCATCTAAACACTTCTCCTCCACAAATCACTCTGAGCTTAACATGCGAATTTGCGTCATCAAATCAGGCTTTCATACACCCACCTCACGGAAAAAAGAAGAAAACAGATTAATTTTTAACTTAAAGCCTGAATTTCCTTCCGGTTTGAACAAGAAACTTTCTTTCGGCTATTAAACATTCCCCTTTTTCCCGCTCCTTCCTCTCTTTTTTTTTCAGTAATTTGGTCAGTCACGCGGGGGCTATAAGCTTCCCCCCCCCCCCCCCCACCCGCATTCCGCAACTTGTTGACTTCAAACCTCGCACCCTACTTGACGACTTTTCCTCCTCCCTCTCTTTCGCCACAACGTCACATCTGTCACGTGTTACCTTTGCCTCTTGTATATACGGTATTCTTATTCTGTTCTGTCATCTCCCATTTTACCTGAAGAAGACCGTTTGGCCGAAACGTTGTTCCCCTCCTTTCCTTTGGCACTTATCTTTCACTTCATATTCCTACTAATAGTTTTTATCATAGCCAGGCGTTGTGGTTGTCAGAGCAAAGGGCACGCGCTGAATTCCACGCATTGTTTTAAAGAGCCCCTGAAAAGAAAGAAACATTTTTTTAAACAGTTTGGTTGGGACACGCGTGCTAAAAAATAAATTTTACGTGAAAAAAAAATTAAAGCAAAATTGACGGCGAGAGATTTATTTTAAATTCTGAGGACGAAGTTTATGACGTCACGGGTCATTCCGGAATGGCCATCTTGGTCTCTTTCCAGCTCAGTCGGGAAGGCGAAGCCGATGCCCCCTCTCTTCCACGCGCCCCGAATGCCGAGAGAGAAAACAAGTGGAAAGGAGGGGACTACCAACTAAATCGCGTCTCGCGCCGTCAATGTTCAAAAACATAATTTCGCGTAAATTTAATTTTTTGACACGCGCGTCCAAATTAAGCTGTTCAATTTTTTTCCTTTCTTTTTTGGGGCTCTTTAAGGTTCGGCTATTCCCGTCGTCCCAGCGATTGGACACGACAATGCCTGGACACCCGAATGCGTGTTGAAGCGTTGATTGTTATGAGCCCGAATCGGAGGCTCACGCAGTGCTGGGGTCCATTGAATGAAAGGCATTTACGTATTGTCCCTACGGCGACCGCAAATCTCGATGACGAAATCCTGCAAACCGTTGACAACGCCAGCAAAGTCACAGATATGGAGCCGACCGTAGCGCGTCAAATCGAGATACGAGGACTGTGACATGGGGCAAGATGAAGAAGCAGAGACTGGGCGCCTGGGACTCGCTTCTTACCGGTAGACTATTTTCAAAATCCCCCAAGCTCCCCGACCCGCACTCGAAGGATTATGGGAACGGTGTTCCTTTCGTCCCCTAGTGGTCGGTAATTTCAACCCATTCGATGCTTTCACACTTTCGAGTGTAATTTGGAGTTATCGTGAACAAGCGTCGTGTAGAGAGAGCAGAGAGCTGACATATCATTCCTAAAATTTCTCGTCAATGTCAGCGTTTTTGATACTCTGCATGCAATTCCTTCTTCAACTTGGCTGAGCCGCAGAAATTTCTAACACTATTATTCTCGTACAGCTTCAAAGACGCTGATTGCAGCCATTGTGGTCTCACCTTTAACGGCAGCCGCACCTCGATGTAGGTGATGAAGGCGTACGCGACGAGCACGGGAGCGAGCAAGAGGGCCAGCTTCAACGAGGGCCCCATGGCGAGAGCTGAAGCGGCGACGACGTCAACCTGCCTCCGCGACGACTGAGCCGACTCTGTCCGAGGACCGGGATGCTGGCTTTCGCCCCTGCTCCCACAGCGTCGCCAAAGGGTCGTTCCCTGGTCGCTGGCAGCGCAGGCGAGGGGGATTTCGCGGTAATAATTGCGAACCAGTTTCCCAAATCCCGTTCTGTTATAGCTCTCCTCCGGTTCGCACAAGCACCCAGGCCAGTCCGGCGAGTCGGAAGCAGACTGCAGAGGCGAGGTCCGTGAAGGCGCGACTCTCCCCGGCCGCTGATTGCGGTGGCCCTTATCAGGCGGACGCCTTGTTTGATTCCACGGCCGCCCCAGCTGCAGGTAGAGAGATAAACAAGCCTCCACTTTCGGGTGGTGAGATTCTCTTTGTTTGCGTAATCACACTGAGACACCTTTGGCCGTCAATACGAGGGATACGCATTTTCTGCGATCATATCCTCATGTTGAGGAAGATGTCAGGATGTACCGCGTTCCTTGTATGACATATAATTTTACTTCTTTCGGTAACAAAGTAACGTTTTATAGCATGTAAACCAACAGTTTTAAAGCACTTTATACTGCCCGCGAAAATAGATTTTTCGCGCTGAAATTTATTACAAAGGTGCAACCACGTGGTGGAAACATGGGGTGAAAGTATCAACTGATGAGCTTTCCTTGACCATAAAAGAAGAAAAAAGGTCTGCATCTGCCGCGGCCTTCGCAGACGACGTCATGACAGGGCTCGCCTAGTTCAATCTGCCGCCAAGAAATGTAGGAAGCGTCGAGCGCGCCAGGCAGAGACGCGCGCCCGCATAGTAAAGGTCCGTTCACACACTTGCCACCTGTTAGAACCGGGTGCCTTGAAACCTCTTTATATCTCATACCACGAGAGGACACACTGGCGCCATCTATTGGGCAGCAGTGTGAACTTGGCGGTCTGGCATATTTTCTATTTCTCTCGCGCATTATCCTTTCTTTCTTGGCTCGAAATACTTTTGTCAACGTTATAAACGAGCCTTTCTTATAGGTATTACTCACAATTGACCTCGGAAATCCCGCAAAACCTTCGCTTCTGTGAAATGCAGTTCCAAGGTCACCGCATAGATGGCGCCAGAATGCCAGTGTGTTCTCTCGTCCTAAGAAATTTGAAGAGGTTTCAACTAGGGAGCCTTCATGTGCGCTTTGCTAGGGTGATGCCACCCTTTGTAATACCGCTCGCCGACAAATCAGCAGCCATTTTGGTTCTCGGCGATAATCCGTGGGGCTGATAACCCTCCCGGAAACAAGCACTTTATCTCACAAGTTCGTAGCAGCGTTGTGGAACCCACGGAGGGAGGATTAGCATTTTCCCCCTCGGATGGGAGGACCGATGGACACAAAGGCCACTTTCCGGCGCACGGGGAAACACTGAGAGGAACAAAATGGCGGTGGAAGAGGGTGAGGGAAAGGGAAACAGGCAGTTGGCATCACTCTATGCGAAGCGCACATGAAGGCACTCTAGTTTCAACAGGTTTCGTCTCTCTCGGTCGTACTCGGTTGGAAGAGTGTGAACGGGCCTTAAGAAGTTTCCAAAGGTCGCCTGCTAATCCTGGCGCCGGCGCGCTCGACGCTTCCGACATCTGTCGGCGGCAGACTTAATTCGTCGTCTGCGAATGCCGCTGCAGATAGCCCGAAACAGTTTTTCTTTTCTTTTTTGAAGGAGGTAAGCTCATCCCCTTCATATTTTCACCCCATGCTTCCACCACGTGGTTGCACCTCTAGGAGATCGCAGCGAGAAAAGTTGAGAAACCGATTTTTGCGTGCCGTCTAAAGTGCCCGTAGAAGCGTTAGTTTACATGCTGTAGTTCCTTTTCTATGAGAATGAACGAGTACAGTATTATCGTTACTTTTCGATTCAATAACGAATAAGGATAGTTAGTTACTTCTGAAGGGGAACAACACAAGTGTCCAACCTAGTTCTCATCCCAGCTCGCGTCTCACAAAAGCGTTGCACAGCGGATGTCAGTATAACCGTCGTTATCCCCGAAGAAACGCGTTAAAAAGCAACGAATTATAAAAGACGACAAATGTTGGAAGCGGCCACTGATTCATAAAAATCGGCACATTCGGAGTAAGGATAAAATAGCGCGTTACTTTCAAGCTGATGTAAGGCGTTTCTTTTGAATCGTAGCAACGAGTGACGTACTTTGTTAATTTTGAGTGAGTGGCGAATTACAGCGTTCCATTACTTTATTTTACTCGCGCGTACGTGTCCGCGGGAAACATGTTCTTGTTGCTCGGACCATCTTCGCCGATTTGTTTTCCGACACTCGTAGAACCCCTTGTCACACCGCGCTGACGATGCGTCGACACCGCCAACGCTTCGCTGTGCTCTATTGTTCGTTTACCTTCGCTCGTGCACGGTGCGGCGTCGTTGAAAATGCGCCTTTGCAATATGCGAGGGAGTTAAAATGACCTGAAATTACCTCCCGACGACATCCAGCAGAAACAGTGATCGGAAAAATCGAAATGGGAAGTATCTTCCGCTCTTTAGATTCTCCGAATGATCTTCATTCACTGAACAAGCAGATAGCCCTAATCGATGAAGATGAGGTTGCCTCTATGCAATAGTTAATACAAAAAAAATCTCTTTCCCCCAAATATCACAATAAAAGTACCAGGTAACCCCTACCAAAAAAAAAAAATTTTATTTTACAAAAAAAAAAATAAGTGCGCGCATTGTTGAACAAATGTAGAGCTAAAGGTCTAAGCTCAGATGCCAACGTTTCAGAGCTTTCCGTTATCTGATTCAAAGGCTCTTCGAATTTTCTTTTTCTATTTCCAACGAGGAAAATGGCGGCCGACGAAATCCAGGAAAGCACGGAGTCGAATGGCGTCAGCTACCTGAAGGGGCCCCATTTTTGCGTTCAAAGGAACTGTGCAACGATTTTAACGTTGAAAGAATCGGCATCTTCTACTTTTGACATTGTTTATCTTGTCACAAAAAACAACATACCTCCTTCTTTCGAAATGTTGCGATTCCGCCCGCGTAATTGCGAGGCAAAATTTAGAATATTCCCCGACCTGCAGCCGCGAGCGGCGGCCATGTGAAACACAGGGCATGACGTCAATGGGAGGTTTTGTAGAAAGATAGCAAGTTGTGCGAATACCTGCTCGATAAAAGGTAACTTTTCTATAATTCTTGTCGTTCCAACATAAATATAATCGCGTCGAAAACCTGGTATCATCGACAAAACGTTTATTATACGGAGTTTTAGTGGCGCCAGTGTATCATCGTTCCACAGAACCGTCAGCTCTATCTGCTACCGCGAACAGCCGCCAGAGGCCGGGGGGGGGGGGGGCGGAGGCAGAGCCGGACGGCGGTGGCCCAACACCTCCTAGAAGAGAAGGCCGTAGCGCTCTTCTCGTGACGTCGCAAAGAAAGGCCATCGGGGGCGCGCGTCGAAGCGAAGGCATCGCGCGTGGATCGACCGCCGTAACGCGCTTTACTCACATACGCGTGTCTTATTAGCTAAAATTAAAGCTGCACATAGCAACGGGTCCAGAAAGCATTTTATTACACGGGCAAATTATTACACCGCTAAATAATCGGTACGAAATGGCACGAGGTATGTGTATAAGACGTCTATAGAAAAATGTGATTGTTTTAACTCGAAAACATGGAGCCACGCAATAATTGCTGTAGGAATGCATATTTTACACAGAAATACTTCGACAAAATAGCGAGACACGCAGTGATTGGACACAGCAAAACAAATCACAGTTAAAAATAAGGTAGACGTAGTCAACGCGGACACGGCTAGACAAGGGTCACTTACGATCATGTAAGCGAAGTTATCGCGTGCAGTCACTGAATTCTTGTATCATACCCCGGCCACATGGCAAGCTTAATGTAATTTCGATCGAATGACATTATGGGGTCGACAAATCAGCTTGAGACGCTCGTATAATCACTCAAGACCGCGAGCTGATTAAGTCCAATATAATGAAAATATATTAACTTTTCCGTGTGGCAGGGGTACTAAACTTACTATTTACAGTCAACTAATTTACTTCTCCCTATGGGCTCATGCTGCCTTAGAACAAAATATAACTTATTTTGTATACAATTTGACTATTACCCTAATACAGCTAAGGTTCAAGTATAAATGCGGTAAAGGCAATAAAATAACATTAGTATAAATAAACACAAAGCCACAAACAACGCACTTTGTACAATCACACAGACTTGTTATTCACCTTCCAGTGAAAACTACAGGGTCCGATCGAGAAAAGTAAACCCTACTTTTCGGCCCGCGTAAAAAAACTACGCATCGCAGAACGCTCATTCTCCTCCCAAAAGTAGAGCTAGAGGTCACAACCAGATGCCAAAGTTTCAGCCCGATCCGATAACTTAATCAAAAGTTATAAGTGATTTTCTGAAAATTTCAATGGGAAAATGGAGCCCATTTTTGCCCGTTTTCGGTTTCTGGTGTTATAGAGCCCCATGTGTTTGAAAACTCCGTCGGCCGCCATTTTACAGAAGTCTCGCGGCGGGAGTACGCGAACTGCTCTAACCATCTCTTTTGTCTTTTGTGTTTGGTGTGCATGGCGGTTTACGCGTGGTGGTTGTCAAGTTACGGGCGGCTTTCGGGCTAGCCATGCCTCATAAATGCTGTGTCCCTGGGTGCCATGGGAACTATGAAACGTCGTCGAAGAAAGTGTCTGTGTTTAAGTTCCCGGAGGATGAACAACTGCGAAAAATACGAGTGCGAGCGATTTCTCGAAAAAACCTGGTTCTATCGACCCATACCAGGGTGAGAACTCTCATATCTTTTTTTTTTAATTATTAAGTTTTATTTCGTTGAATTTTATGCTGACGTGGCAGCGAAGACGACAAGCACAAGCTAGCTCTCGTTTTTAATTTTAGAAACGTATCTTTGTAGCGCAAGCTCCCGTTTTCAAAACCACGGTCACGTGCCGGTAGCCTTCGCTCTATGTCCCCTTCTTGTTCCTACATCTGTGGCGCATATTATTAAAGGAATCAATGAAATCGTCGAGGTCTCGGAATTTGAAGGAAATTTTAACAGGGGCGCCGAACAAAGGAACGCGATTCAGCGACGACTTTCAAGGACCAGTGACTTCTGCAGAGGACGATCCTCATGTGCATTCTTTGTGCAGTCTTTTTAATTGGCTGGACGCCTGGCTTGACGTATGGAAGAGCGAGAACCTTACCAGTGGCACGCTAACCAAGGAGGCTCACGGAGCACTCCGTCAAACAACCCGTGCACTTGTATAGATCACCGAATACTGCTTCACTGAACTCGGGCTGAACTATGTCCTGCTGGGAAAGATTCAGACTGATAGCTTGGAAGACCGTTTCGGGAAGTACAGGCAGCTGGCTGGCTCGCAATATCACATATCTATAAGGCAGCGTTATGAAGGTGAAAATAAGCTGCGACTGCAGAGTACGTTGCCGACAATCCCGTGTGAAGACGAGCGATGGGAGGAGCTTGAAAAACAAGTAGACACGCCACGGCCCAGCTGCAACATAGTATAGTTACAGGAGAGGCAGTGCCACAATCGATAACTTAGACCCTCCCAGTTCTAGTCTCCGTGGCAGGGTACACAGTTTATGCCGCTTTGAAAAATCCGAAATGTCAAAAATGCAGGGCGGCGCTTACTGAAGAAGATAAGACGGCGACCGTTTCACTTGCGCAGGAGAACTACTCTCTTCTCAAGGAATTGGATCGAGGGGGCTCCTTTATCCAACTATGTTCGCCGTTAATGCCATGACACAGAGTTACGTTGTTGCTCAAGAACTCTCCATGCAGGCAGAATTTCCGAAGGTTCCGATCCAGCGCCAGTTTGTCACCGAGCTTACAATGGAACTGCTGTCTACAAACGAGACTTCTGACTTCGACGCATGTGAAGAAGGACACAGAAGTGAGCTCGAGCTGAAGAACTTGTTCTGGTGCAGCACGAACATTGTGCTGAAAAACTATTTTGGAAAGGTGAACGAAAAGCTTATGAGGCTAATTCCAAGTCAAGAGAAAATAAAATGTGAAACCCTAAAATCTAAATAATTATTTTATATCCAGTACAACAGTTGTCATTGCATTATTATTGCGTACATTGCCGTAAATGTGCTGTGTCTTTTAGTGTCGCGAAAGCTACAGAGCGGCATCTAATTTGCCGGTGTTTGAATTGTGTCAAGATAGACACAAGAAGAAAGTATGGATACACGAGAATATACAATTTGAAGCTTTCAAAGGTAAGAGAACTTATATTCACAGCATCTATTCGTAGTGTGAATGAACGCGGGTAGATGTGTGCATGACGCTCTCACAGCTGCATGTGTCCCTTACTGAAAATTATGCTTTAAGTTTGCTAAGTTTGCCTGCACTCGGTTAAATCGAAACTTGTGCGCTTTGATCTAGGTGGCGTCTTTGCCTCTTTTTTGTGTCTTTTCTGCGTTTAACTTTTCGTCTTCGTGTCTCAATTTCGAATTAATTAATTTATGAAAAACATTCCCCAGTTTGCCTGCAGTTTTGTCTTTATTATCATATGTTTACTTCTGGTAAAAAATACATTTCAACACATTACATTTTTTCGTGCTCCAAAAGTCCACATTTTTTAAATATCTCCTTTTCATTAGCTTCACATACGAATTCAGTTACCACACTTGTCATCACCAACTTGATTGTTGCTGTTATGCATTTTGGCGGGTCCCAGCACTTACGATAACGTTTCAGGGCATTTATTTTTTGTTTGTTTGTGTCTTCAAACTGCTAGAGATAATTAAAGCACCCAAGATTTGGATGCCTAAAACGAAAACCCATCTCTCTCAAAACGTTGTTAACCTTGTTCTTTGATATCATAACAATAATTGTACGTCCTAATATGCTGCCCGTGTAACAAAATATGTTTCCCAGTCATATAGATATTTATAAATCCTTTTTACCAATTAACAAACGTTTGGGTCAATAAAAATGCCATTCTACGTCGGTAAATCTATGCGCGACGCCTTCAGTGCAGCGCTTTTCCGCGGCGCTCGCCAGCCGACTCGTGTGACGTCACCGGAGGAGCGCTGCGGCCTTCAGCTCTAGGTGGTGTTGGTCGGGTCGCGAGTTGGAGACCCTCCTCCCCCGCTCTTCCGCCGTCGTTCGCTCCCACGAGGAGCTCGTGCGCGCTCGTCGTGCGATTTGCCCTTTGTGGCTGCAGAGCCACCGCAAAGATTGTCCGGCATCCGAGCTACGTGCTTCTCGTGTGGTCGTGCTGGCCACCCCGCCAACGTCTGCCGGGAAGTCGTCCAAGAGGCGACCATTACCAGCAACAGCTACCTTCCTGTGGGGACGGCGAGCCGCTGTCCGCAACGACTACTACCGTCGACAAGCGGAGCCGTCAAGGACCCTGTGCAAGGCGTCACTTGCCGGACTACGAGCTTCCAGCAACGATCTGCATCTCGTAGCGCCGCCCGATGATTTTCCGGAGCGGTGTCGTTTTGCGGTGGCCCCCTGCCACCCAAGGAAGTTTTGTCCGGCGGCCCACCGTCGCTGCTTCTCCTGCCAGAAGCAAGGACACCTCGACCGCCTGCGAGAGTCGACCCGGTGGCCACGACTCGACCGTGGGGGGCCTCCTCCCACCGTGTCTGCGTCTGGACCACCGGGAGGCGTCGTTGGGTGTTACCTATTCGGCGCCCCTGAGCGCCATGGTCCCAGCCCCGGGGAGGTACCTTGCCCCCGAGCCCCCAGTCCCCGCTGCAGCCCCGCCTGCAGTTCCTGCTGCTGCCCCGTCGGCTGCAGCCTCCCTTCCGCTGCAGTTCTGCCTGCAGCTCCACCTACAGTTCTGCCAGAGGTCGTGGAGCTTGTGCCTGAGGAGAACCTGTCTCCTGGGACGTCTCCAGACAACAGTTGCTCATCCAGCCGCACAGAGACGGCTACTAAGGCTGTTACTTCCAACACCCTCCTGTGACAGTTCAACAGCAAGGGCGTGCCGCCACCTGCGTGTGTGTGTCTGACATCCCAGCCCGGAGCCACCAGAGCCCCTGGGTCCAGACTAGCCCACTCCCGGCATGAGAGTCGCTCCTGCGTCCAAGTGCCGGCGACCAGCCGGGACGATTTGAAAGCTTATCGTGCTAACCCCAAAGGAACTTTTAAGCTAATTTCGTCAAGTGTATTTGAACATTCAGTGAATTTTCTTACATCCAGCTGTACCAGTGCAGCCTTTTCGCAGTGTATGCGTCTCTCCGCAAATCTCATTGCGATGTGCTCTTTCCTTTTCATCCATTTCGTATTTCCAGTTTCCTGACATAGACTTGTCGGACGTCATTTCTCATTTCAGTGCATTTTCATACTTTCCAACTGCCCTTTGCACTCCGGCGTCCCCGGTTTTCTTCCTCCTCTACCAGCTTTCGAAGAGCTTTGCTCAATTTTTTCTAAGAAAGGGAAGAATAAGT